>CATIWR010164667.1:0-77358 GCA_949677035.1 Omphalea diandra | reverse complement strand
TCTTGTTTCTGGTATACCCCACGTTTTCCCTCAAAATCTGACCCTAATGGTCTGTATTTTTATCTTAAATAAGTCAAAAGATTGGGGCTGGTTTCCTATTGGTTGAAAGTTAAAAGTTTTGCTTTTAGTCCCTCTTCTTCACTCATAAAGCACTTTCATCCATCTTATAATTCCTAGATACTCCTTATACTTTTAATTAAGCTCTAAAACACCATTATTTATGATATTATAACATGCACACAACATAAAACAATTTGCCATACAACTATACAAACACTACATATATGTTCAAGTGTCCTCAAATGCAATGGTGCTTCTAAATGATTATTTATCTAATGCATATGCTCATGTGATAATGCTAATGAATGTGGCTAGGGATGTTACATAAACTCTCCACAACATTAAACATAATAATTCATGGACAATATGAAAATAAAAATATCTTGATTAAATAAAACAAAAATTAATCCATTGTTATGATAAGGCTTTTTCACAACCTTAACTATAAAAGATTTAGCTCATGAAGAAAGAAATAAAACTAGAAAGAAGAAGAAAAAAAGGTAGAATCATAAGTTCAATGGAAGATAAGAATGTCTTCAATTAAGATTGTTGCACTTTCCCTTTGTTAATTCACATTTCTCCCCCTTCTCCCCTTTCTTTAAGAGAAAAAACTCATATTTATAGTGCAAAAATATCTTTAAAAAATATTCTAAAAATTGCTAGACAAATTAGCTTCGTAAATGGTGTTGGAAATATCAAAAGAAAATTTAAATCTAAGGTAAATCTCTTAAGTCAAATCTGTTAAATAGAATAGGATCTTTTACGTAAATCAAACTGAAAATTGGCTCTTTATTCACTTGAACTCGTAAACTCTAGATTGGCAAGCCACGTCTATGCCTTATGATTGCAAATCTTCTACTACAAACTACACTTCACCTTTTTTTGCCCAAAAATTTAAGAATCTTGTAAATTTAATAAATATGAAATTCAGTTAAATTTTGGAAATTAAGCACAAAATAGGAGAAAGTGACCATAATTAAAATTTGCATTTTTATACCTTATCAAATTCTCTCACACTTAAGATAATAACTAAAACTCAACAACCCTTCCATTTCTTCATCCCTTACTCTTTTAGTTTGTCATCAAGCAATCTTGAATAACCAATGTGAAATGAACTCAAGTCAAATTGCAACCAAAACAAATAAGCATTTCATAAATGAACTATTTAAAATAAAATATAAACACTTGTTTGCCTTAATAATTTCTTTAAAATCAAATGCAATAAGATTCCAATACCATCTCAATGGTTTCACTTAATATGCTCAAGGTGTTTAGGGTATTAATAAACTCTTAAGTCAAAACAAAAGATGATATTACAATAAGCTTACTTATATATCATATCTCCACCATTTAATACGAGTTATATGCATTAAAAATCAAAAAGGTTTAAAATGGGTTATGATAGGGTTTGGGGTTAGGTTTGATAAAAGGGAAACTTTGGGTGAAAACTTATCAAAGGAATTAATTTAATTGACATGAATTCTAACCTTTTTGTTCTTGGTTCCTCCAAAGCTAAAAATTTCTTTTCTTTTGGCTTGAATCCTTTTTGACTTGTATCAAAGTAATTGAATGCAACTTTATGTTCTTCATTCAAGACCTGTGTATCATCACAATAATTAAGAATAATATTCTCTAAAGGATTTTCTAATCAAAAGCATTTGTTTCATTTACACAAATATTAATGCAATCAATTATATTTATTCCATGTTTAATTATGTTAGGATGTTTCATGGATTTAAACACATTAAACACTGCTTCTTCTTTATTGACTCTAAGAGTAAGTAAACCTTTTGCTTACATCAATCAAAGCATTACTGGTTGCAAGAAAAGGTCTACCAAAAATCAAAGTCATTACTCAATCTTCCTCCATATCCAACATAATAAAATCAATTGGTATAAAAACATGCCTACCTTAACTAAGACATCTTGTACTATTCCCTGATGATATTTAATACTTTATATTAACTAGTTACTAGGTAATACTAGTAGGTGTTAATTCATGCAATCCAAGTTTTTCAAAAATTAAGTTTAGCATCAAGTACACACTAGCACCCAGATCACACAAAGATTTCTCAAATTCAATATCTCCTATAGTGCAAGGAATAGAAAAACTCCATAGTCTTTGTGTTTTAGGGGCAATTTATTTAAAAGAATTATTGAACATTATTCATTAAGTTTTACCATCTCATATTCTTCCCATTTCCTTTTGTTGGAATAACATCTTTAAAATGTTAGCATAACTTGCCATTTGTGAAGCTGCATCAATAAGAGGAATATTAACATGTATCTTTTTAAAACTCCTCTAAAAATTTATCAAATTATTTATCCAAATTAGCTTTCAAACTCTGTCAGGATAAGGAAGAGGAAGCTTAATAACATCTAAATTAAGTTTATGTGTAGTCTTTGTGGTTTCCATGGATAAATCATAAACCTTATCATGTTTCTCTTATTTTTTCTTGCATATACTCCAATTTCTCCAATTATTCCTTTACCTCATATAGTGATAACATTTACCTATTCTTTTGGATTCTTATTGGTATTGCTAGGAAACTAACCTTCTCTTCTTTTTTGACATCATGTTAACCAGTTGTCCCATTTTTACTTTTAAGTTTCTAATAGATGTCTCATGTTTTTAAAACCATACTTCAAAACTATTGATGAACTTAGTAATTAAATCCTCCAAATTTCCTTGATGTTCTTGTGGTAGCTATTATTGATGAAATCCAAAGGGTGTCTTTTGTTGATTGTTACTCTAAGAAAAATCTAGATGGCTCATCCGCCCCATATTTTATGTGTTTAAATAGGGATTGAAATTTGACCTACCATCATGAGAAACAAAATCAACACTTTTATGAGTAACAAAAGGATTTCCTACCTGACAATGAGAGCTTAGATGTCTCATTTGGCCACATATGTGACATGGATTGAAAGTTAAAACATTCGCTGCTACAACATCAAGATTATCTAATTTTGATTCAAAGAAGTAAGTTGAGTAGATAAAGCAGTGCAAGAATCAATATTGTACATTCTATGTCGCCTTCGATAAAGTCTATCATTATTCCATTGATAACTATTAAAAGTTGTCTCCTATACTAGCTTAAAAGCTTTATAAGGAGATTTTCACATAATTGTGCCACATGCAGTTGCATCAATAATGAAACAGATAGATGGAATAACACTAGCATCAAATGTTTAAGTTTAAAGCAAAAGTGGTATTCCATGATGATGACACTTCTTAAGCATTTACTTAATGATACCTAAAGGAAGTGAATGAAGCCAACCCTTAGCTTTATATTGCAATGAAAAGGAAATGCCTAAGTCTAATAGCATTATCACTAACTCATTATGTTTGAAGGTGTGACAAATCTCTAGGAAATTGATAATGTGTGCATTAAGATCATCACTTAGTAGCCCATTAAATTGAATACTAGTTTGAATCATCTAGATGATTATTGGCTTGATTTCTAAGTGGTTGGCTTACTAATGCTAGAAGTAGCTCCATCAATTGTTGGACAAGTATAATCCAAAAGAGTTTGGTTGGCATTTAATGGATATGCCATTCTATTTTTAACTTGCTCTTTGCTCTTTACCTTTTTTAGCCTTTCTATCTATTTTAGGATCAAAATCCATTGGTTTTTTTACCACTAGTGCGTGTCATGCACTATTCAACCTGAATCAGAAATAATTAACAAACTAAATTTAAAAATAAAAAATCCAAATTAACCAAGATGAATAAGTAATAATATTATTTTGGATTAAATACCCTGCAACGGTTCCAAAAACTTGATAGTTGAAATTTAAATAATCCTAGCAAGTGCATTAGTTATCAAGAAGTAAAAAGATATCGTTCTCACAAGAATTTAACAAAATAAGTACTAATGTAACATTCTCATCCACATTTATTGGCATTATCACATAAGCATATTCATTGCATAAATGATTTGAAATCCCACATAAAAATATGCATTGGATAAATGATCATTTAGACATGTGAATTTGATAAGAACGATGATGACACTTGCACCATTGCATTTGGGACACTTGAAAATATATGTAATGTTTGGAGAGTTACATGGCAAATTGTCTTATGTTGCATGCAGGTTATAGCACCATAAATAATGGTGTTATAGAGCTTATTTAAAAGTGTAAGGAGCATCTAAGGATTAGGAGATGGATAGAGGTGCTTAAGGAGTGAATGAGAGGGACTGAAAGAAGAAAGTGAACTTCCTACGAATGGAAGTGAAACACCATAATTCTATCTTGTTGCAATAGGTTTCTAAGTGGAATTTTTCACCCTTTAGGATCAGAATAAAGAGATTAAACTTGAGGGACAATAAAAGAAAGAGAGAGCTAAGGAAGAATGAAAGAAAAGAAGAAGAAGAATAAGAAGGAGAGGGAGAAGAGTAAGTTGCCTATGAAAGAATCCTAAGGTTTTCTGATTCTGAGACCATAAGTAAATTAATTTATTTTCTTTCCACATGAAATTAACCCCTTATTCCATGTTAATCATCCATGGTTAGTGAGAATTATGGAGTATTTGAGGTAAACTCTTGGATGGAATTTGTGATTCAAGAGAACAATAGCTGATTGGGCTGGTTTTATTATTAAAGCAGAATTTTTTACCCACGAGTTCATAACCCTAAAAGAGGAATTAGGGAATGCTTAAAATATGAAAGTTGTAGCTTTATGCTACATCTAAATGTATATGAAACAACTTTTCTTGATTTTTTGTGTGTGAGGAGATATGGCTCCTTCATTAGGGCTAGTTCATAACTAATCGAAATCACCTCAATCTTTATATTTTCATATATTTCGGTGACTTTATGTGATGATTTAGGCAAAGTTTAAAACACAAAATTTGTAGGGTTATATCCCCTCTAAATACCTATTAAGAAGTTTTGATTGATTTGCTATGTGGAAATTGATATGGCTCATTGATTGTGACTGACCTTGTACCCGAATGAAACCTCACCTGTCTTTTAATTATATTTTCCAAGAATTTGATGGTCATAGATTTAGAATTTGGAGATGTGACCAACATAAAAGTTGTATATTTATGTATTATCTACATTCTTGTAAAATAATTTTGACAAATATAGTATGGTTGTTAGGATATTGCCTCTTCATCATGACTGATTGTCACTATGTTGAAAACCTGCTCACCTTGAGATTGGTCATTTTTTTTGATGACTTTGTCAACTAAATTAGACAATGGTTAAAACATGAAAAATGTTCCTTCATGTGTTATGTAACTTCTGGTAAATCATTTTTTAAATTTGATTTGTATAATTTGAGATATACCCAAGACTGTAAGACCTACTCAGACTGAGATGACATTAAAACAGGGCAGAATTCAAAAATTCACCATATTTTCTATATGTCTTATATTGATCTAAAATTTAATTTTGCTTTATCATTATGTGTCTAGTTTATTTGACAAAAAGAATGAAGAGTTTATTTGAGAAAAAGAATGAAGTCATTTGGATAAGTATATCTAGAGTTATTGGTGTGAGAGTGTAACAAGTTCAGGCTGACACATAAGGAAAATATGCTTAAACACTAGGTTCACTTGCATGGATTATGTCATAATTGCATACTAAGTATTCATAATCATTTTCAAATACTTATAACCATGTATGTATCAAATGTTAGGATCTCAAAACTTTAAGGAAGCCTTAGAGATAGAACCAAACCTACCATAAAGGTTGGTCACATCAAAAGGTGAGTAAAAACCATGATTAGATTCTAATGTGTGTGTGTGTGATAATTTTATGATGTGATTATGTTCTATTACATGTATATGAGATTGAATTGTTACACTTAACATGTGAATACAAGTAAAGTGGGAATTATATGCTTTTAATGATTACTTGGTATACCATTATGAATGAATACTTGCATATGGAACTAAAAGGATGTTGTGACCAACTTGTCAAACACTTACAAATCACGTGGAAAGGGGACCAATATGTCCTATTAGCACATGTTATTGATCAAATGATTCACTTATTATATGCTAGCTAGCAAAAATTGTAGGTTACTTGAATCACATGAATTCTCGAGAGCAGTGTTTGTCTTGCAAGGTCATGATAAAAATCAATCTATTGCATTTGCACTTGCATATCAATTGTTAAACTTGTAATGCTTCCTAACAATATTTGATTATTGGTTGTGCCATAAGAATTTGATTATTGTTTTTATTCATTTTGTTGTGACTCACCAAATCACAATACATTTTTTAGATACTGAAGCATAAGGATTAAACACTTTGGTGTTTAGATTTTTTCATAGAGACACATGGACCACAAGTTGTCGACTAAATTCCAACTCTCTCTTTCCTTGTGTCATGTACATATATCTATATAAGAACTAATTTATGGTCACTAGCTTTGAACATTAGTTAACATACATGTATATTAAATACATGTTAGATTGTGTATGTCTGATGAATAAACCTTTATGTGTATGTATTTTTGGACATGAATGCCATGATTTGTAAATGAAGATGGTCGTTACAATTTTTTGTATCAGAGCAAGGATAGGTTCCATAGGGATATAAATATGAACTTGACATGACTTTTGTACTATTATGCATTAGTATATGCCATAGTCTTATATGTATACAGGGCATTAACATAAGGTAGTTATGGTAGTACCCATGGCTCACCAAGAAGAGAGGAGTCAACCAATTTGCATTCCATATAAGCATCATGCCAACCATTGAGAGATTAACCTATTGATAAAGTTAGATCTCTTACACATTCTCATGCATAACACATTGACGATAGTCAACCACAATATATAATTGGTGAACCAATAATGCAGGGTCTAGAAATTCAAAGAGAGATAAGGTATGACAAATTAAAAAAATAGGGTGTGGTTGACTTCTGTGGTACAATAGATCCATCAGTGGTATAGACATGGCTAAAAAGAACACAGAGTTTTGAAATTGATGAAATGCACACCATAAGAAAAGTTTGATTATATAGTGTCACTATTACAAGGGGATGCATATGATTGGTGGGAAACCATTCTAAAGAGTGATGCCTAGCCTCTAGTGCTTACATGGGATGGTTTTCTTCATGATTTCAATAATAATTACATACTAGAAGTGTATAAAGATGATAAAAGAAGGGAGTTTTTGAATCTAAAGTAGTGGGAGATGACTATAGCTAAGTATGAGGTAAAATTTAATCAATTATCTTAGTATGCATCCTTTATAGTATCCACTGACAAAGACAAATGTCGAAAGTTTGAAGAAGGACTAAGATATGAGATCAAAAGTAAGATCACAGCTACAAATCTTGAAAGTTATATAAAGCTAAAAGCTACTACAATTATGGTGGAAAGATTAGAGAAAAAAAGGATAGAGCATGAGTAAAAAGAGGGACTACTGTGTTTGTGGGGGAATTAAACAGAAAGAAAGGTAAATGTGGAGATTATATGCCATCATAGTCCAGTGCTAGGAGTGGTTACTCCAACTATAAAGGTAGAGGATTAGGAGTTTCATCGTATGTAGGCAGAGGTCAAGGCCAAATTATGCAATAATGACCCTCATGTGTATATTTTGGTAGGCAACATATGGGTGAATGTAGAAAATTTATTGGGGGGGTGCTACTTTTGTAGGTCTCTTAATCATATGTTTGGAGATTCTCTTGAAAGATAGAGAATGTCAGAGGGAGGTAAAGGCAAAGGCAGAGCTACATTAGAGTCCACAGTTGAAGTTTCAAAGTCAATTAGAGTTGGAGTATCATTTGGCAGGGGCAAAGGTAGAGGTAGAACAACCACAATTGGGTAAGGTATGAGCATATCAGAAGGTCAGAGTTATAGACCCCTAATACATACCAGAGTATTGGCCATACTAGATAAGAAGTTGTTATTGATCCAAAAGCAATCACTAGTAAACTTTTGCTCCATGATTTAGAAGTTGATGCATTAATTGATCATGGCTCCACACATTCATTCATTTTATTGAACATGGCATCACAATTATGTAGTAAGCATCAACATTTAGGTTTTAATCTATGTGCTAGTACTCCTTTAAGAGATGTGATAATTATGGATAAGGTATGTCATGATTGTGTGATTCACATTGATGACGTTTAGCTGCATACTAATCTAGTACTGTTGCCACTACGTGAATTTGATGTGATGTTGGGTATGGACTAGTTGTCCAAATTTCATACAATAGTGAATTGTTTTACTAAAGAAGTTATTCTGGAGTCTTCAAATCATACAAGGGTTGTGTTTTAAGGGGAAAGGCAAATTACACATACATGTCTAGTTTATGCTATTAAGGCTTTTCGCAAGATTAAAAGTGGTTGTGAGGCTTATTTGGCACACAAGGTTAATAAATGAATTGCCAGAGAATATTTTAATGATGGATGAGTTTCCAGATGTGTTCCCAGCTAACTTACTTAGTTTGCCACCTGATAGGGAGAAAGAATTTACCATTGAGTTAGTCCCAAGAATTACACCAGCATCCATTCCACCTTATAGGATGGCTCTAGTTGAGTTAAAAGAATTAAAGACCCAATTGTAAGAACTATTTGAAAATGGATTCATCATACTGAGTGTGTCACCTTAGGGTGTTCCAGTATTATTTGTTAAAAAGAAAGATGAAACAATGAGGCTGTGTATTGATTACAAGTAGTTGAATCGAGTTACTATGTAGAACAAGTATCCTTTACCAAGAATAGATGAATTGTTTGACTAGTTACAAGGAGCACAGGTTTTGTAAAATTGACCTAATATCAGGATATTATCAGCTCAAAATTTCAAACCCAGATGTACCGAAGACAACTTTTTTAACCAGGTATGGGCATTATGAATTTTTGGTAATGCCATTTGGTTTGACTAATGCACCAGCTACGTTTATGGCTTTTATGAAAAAAGTGTTCTATCCTTACTTAGACAAATTTATAATTATGCTCATTAATGACATACTAGTGCATTCAAGGAGCAAAGAGGAGCATAAACAACATTTAAAGATTGTGTTGCAAATTTTGAGAGAAAAATGATTATGCTAAATTAAACAAATGCGAGTTCTCGATTGACCATATGGTATTTTTAGGACATATAGTTTTTGAAAAGGGCATAAAGGAAATTCAAACAAAATTGAAGAAATAGTAAAATGGGATCATCAATTTGTTGAGGGGTTTTCAGTTACAACCTCTCCTTTGACTAAGCTACTTCAAAAAAATGTACTATTTAAATGGTCTAAAGCATGTCAGGAGAGTTTTGATGAATTAAAAGATAGATTGACATCTATCTAGTGTTAGCCATTCCTACAAGTAATGGAGGATTTGTAATAGATAGTGATGCCTCTCATCAAAGTTTGGGATGTGTTTTAATGCAACGTGGTAAGGTAATTGCATATGCATCTAGGCAACTGAAACCTTTTGAATTATCCTGCTTAATACATGACCTATAACTTGTTGCCATTGTGTTTGCTTTGATAATATGGAGACACTACTTGTATGGAGAAACTTTTTAGATATTTACAGATCATAAGAGCTTAAAGTATTTGATGGGCCAAAAAGAATTAAACATCAAACAGAGGCAGTGGTTAGAACTGTTAAAGGATTATGATTGTACCATTGAGTATCACCTAGGGAAGGCAAATGTGGTTATTGATGCCTTGAGCACGAAATCAAGAAACAGTGTATCTCATTTACAGGTATTTTCATTGTGTTATTTACTTCAATTATGAGCTATGAATATGGAACTAAACATATAAAAGAACGAGGTGTTGATTGCTACTTTTCAAGCAAGACCAATGTTGCATAATCAAATTAAAGAAGCACAGGGCAAGGATCCAAAGTTACATAGAATGATTGAAATGGTAAAACATGGGAGACATGGAGATTTTGATATTCAAAATGATGCCTTGATATTGGGTTCTCATATTTATGTGCCTAATGTTGATAACTTGCAAAGAGAAATCCTATAAGAAGCACATAATGATCCATATGCCATGCATTTAGGAATGACTAAGATGTATAATACCTTGCAATCTCATTTTTTATGGCAAAAACTGAAGAAAGATGTAGTAGCCTATGTTCAACATGTTTGACTTATCAACAGATCAAAACAAAACATCAAGCACTAGTTGGAAAATTGAAACCATTGATGATTCTAGTATGGAAATGGGAAAAATAACCATGGATTTTGTATTAGGGTTATCAAGAACTTTGAAGAAGAGTGATACTATATGGGTGATCATTGATAAACTAACTATGTTAGCTCACTTTTTGCCTATTGGATAGGGTAGTTTACTTAATCACTTAGCCAAGAAATATGTGGATGAAATTGCCAAATTACATGATGTTCTAGTGTCCATTGTATCAAATAAAGATCCACGATTTATATCTCGATTTTGGGTCAGTTTGCAACAAGCTTTAGGTACCAAGTTGAGTTTTAGTACTGCTTTTCATCCTTAAACAGATGGGCAATCAGAAAGGACAATTTAGACACTTAAAGACATGCTTCGAGCTTGTATCATAGAGTTTAAAGGTGTATGGGATGAATATAGTCCCTTGATTGAATTTGCTTATAATAAACATTATCATAACAGTATATAGATGGCACCATATGAAGCACTATATGGAAGAAAATATCGAAGTCCTATCTATTGGGATGAAGAAGGGATGCGTATTTTATAACGGTCAAAACTAGTGCAAGACACTATGGACAAGGTGAAGGTAATCAAGAGCAAACTTAAAGCAGCACAAGATAGGCAAAAGAGCTATGCGAACCAACATAGAAATAAAATGGAAAATGAGGTGGGAGACAAAGTGTTCATTTGAGTTTCACCATGGAAAGGAATAATTCAATTAGGCAAGAATGGAAAACTGAGTCCTCAATACATAGGACCCTATGAGATCCTATAAAGAATCAGTCCATTAGCTTACGAGCTAGCACTATCACTTGAGATGACTCAGATTCATGATGTATTCCAAGTGAGTATGCTAAGAAAGTATCGATCTAATCCCACACATATACTTAGGGATCCAGCAATAATAATTGCAGATGATGTAAGTTACATTTAAAAACCAATGAAAATTATTGGTTATAAGAAAAAATAGTTATGAAATAGAAAAATCCCTTTAGTTAAGGTGTTATAGAGAAACCACTCATAAGAAGAGGCTACATGAGAAACCAAAGAGAACATGAAATGATAATATCCATATTTATTTACAGGTATTGAATTTCAAGGACAAAATTCTTTATAAGAGGGGAGGAAATGTAACATCCCCATCCATATTCATTGGCATTATCACATGAACATATTCATTGCATAAATGATTTAAAATTCTACATGAACATATGCATTGGATAAATGATCATTTAGACATGTGAATTGGATAAGCACGGCGATGACACTTACTCCATTGCACTTGGGACACATGAACATATATATAATGTTTGTATATTTGCATGACAAATTGTCTTTTGTTATATGTATGTTATAACATAATAAATAATAGTGTTGTAGAGCTTATTTAAAAGTATAAGGAGCATCTAGGGATTAGGAGATGGATGGAAGTGCTTAAGGAGTGAAGAAGAGGGACTAAAAGAGGAAAGTAAACTTCCAACCAATAAAAGTGAAACACTAATTATGTCTTGTTGTAATAGGTTTAAAAGTGGAATTTTTCATCCATTAGGATTAGAATAGAGAGGTTAAATATAAGGCATAATAGAAGAAAGAGAGAACAAAGGAAGAAATAAAGAAAGGAAGAAGAAGAAGAAGGAGAGGGAGAAAAGCGAGCTGCCTAGGAAAGAATCCTAAGGTTTTATGATTCTAGGACGATAGGTAAGTTAATTTATCTTTTTTTTCACATGAAATTAACCCCTCATTACATGTTAATAATGCATGGTTAGTGAAAATTATGGATTATTTGAGGTATAATTCTTGGATGAAAGTTTAAATTCAAGAGAACAAGAGTTGATTGTGTTGGTTTTGTTTTTAAAGCATAATTTTATACCCTTCGAATTTATAACCCTAGAAGAGGAATTAGGGAAAGTGTAAAATATAAAAGTTTTAGCTTTATGCCCCATCTAAATTCATATGAAGCAGTTTTGCTTGATTTTATGTGTGTGAGGAGATATGATTCCTTCATTAGGGCTGTCCACAACCAACTGGAATCACCTCAGTCTTTCTATTTTCATATATTTTGATGAATTTATGTGCTAATTTAGACAAAGTGTAAAACATGAAATTTGTATGGTTATATCCCCTCTAAATTCCTATTAAGAATTTTTTATTTATTTGTTGTGCGGAAAGAGATATGGCTCATTAATTGTGACTAACCTTGTACCTGAATGAAACCTCACCTGCCTTTTAATTCTATTTTCTAAGAATTTGATGGTCATTAGATTCAAAATTTGGTGATGTGATAAACTTCAAAGTTGTATATTTATATATTATCTACATTCCTATAAAATATTTTTGCCAAATCTAGCATGGTTATTGAGATATTTCCTCTTCATCATGATTGATAGTCACTATGTTGAAAACCTGCTCACCCTGAGATTAGTCATTTATTTTGGTGACTTTATAGACTAAATTAGACAATGATTAAAACATGAAAAATATTCCTTTATGTGTGATGTAACTTTTGGTAAATCAGTTTTGCTATTTGATATGTACAAATTGAGATATACCTAAGATTTGTAAGACTTACTCAAACTGAGATGACATTGAAACAGGACAAAATTTAAGAATTCACCACATTTTCTATATATCTTATTTTAATCTAAAATTTGTGTATGTTGTATCATTATATGTCTAGTTTATTTGAGAAAAATAATGAAGTCACTTGGATAATTATATCTAGAGTTATTATTGTGAGAGTGTAGAAAGCTCAGGCTGCCACATAAGGAAAATATGCATAAACACTAAGTCCATTTGCATGGATCATGCCATGGATGCATACCAAACATTCATAATCATTTTAACATACTTATAATCATGTATATATCAAATGTTAGGATCTCAATAGTTTGAGGAAGCATTAGAGCTAACCTAACCAACCATAAAGGTAGGTCACATCAAAAGGTGAGTAAAAACCATGATTAGATCCTAATGTGTATGTGTGATAATTTTATGATGTGATTATGTTCTATTACATGCATATGTAATTGAATTGTTACACTTTACATTTGAATACAAGTAAAGTGAGAATTATATGCTCGTAATAATTACTTGGTATACCATTGTGAATGAACACTTGTACATGGAACTAAAAGGATGTTATGACTAGTTTATCAAACACTTGCAAATCACGTGGAAAATGGACCAACATGTCCTATTGGCATATGTTATTGATCAAATGATTCACTTGTTATATGCTGGTGAGCAAAAATCAAATATCACTTAAATTACATGAATTCTCTGGGGCATTGTTTGACTTGCAAGGTCACGATAAAAATCAATCTATTGCATTTGCACTTGCATATCAATAGGTATACTTGCAATGTATCCTGATGATATTTTATTATTGATTGTGCCATGAGAATATGATTATTATTTTTATTCATTATGTTGCGACTCACCAAATCACAATTACATTTTTTAGATACTCAAGTATGAGATTGGACACTTTGGTGCTTAGAGTTTTGCATAGAGACACATGGACTATAGGTCGTCAACTGAATTCCAACTCTCCCTCTCCTTGTGTCATGTATATATATTTAGATAGGAACTAATTTGTGGTTATTAGCCTTGAACATTAGTTAACATACATGTACATTAAATACATGTTGGATTGTGTATGTGTGATGAATAAACCTTTATGCATATGTATTTTTAGACATAAATGCCATGATTTGTAAATGAAGATGGTCGTTACAACTAAAACTATAGTTAACCTTTGATTATTTTGAGAATTGAATTTAAAAGAGTAATTAAACCATGAAAATTAAAAATAAATAAACTAACAAATTTAAAGACTAAAAGCAAATAAAAGGAAATCAATAAACAATTAAAGTTACAACAATCAGATTTAAAGAGTTAGGACTATTGGTTCACCTAACCAATCTAACGTATTTCAATTAATTAAATTGAACCAAGATAATTTATTATTTTCATAAGCTAAGATTTTTCCTTAAATTACTTAATATTCCCTCAATAGATATATTAATCCTACTTGTATCAAGTAACTCTTAGATTCATCTATAAAGTTGTTGAGATATAAAGTACATTAAATTTTGTGAAAAACCTATATAATTTGATGAATCATGTATATATATCCTTATATATCATTCAATTCACACTATGAATTATTTAGTCAATTATACAAAATCCTTTTCTAATTCATTCACATAAATCAAAAGGTGATCAAGCTCTCAATAGTGTTAAGCATAATAATTCATGGACAAATATGAAAATAAAAATATCTTGATTAAATAAAATAAAAATCAATGTAATGTTGTGATAAGGCATCCAATGCCTTAGCTGTAAAAGATTTATCTCATGAAGAAAGAAAGAAAACTTAAAGGAAAAAGAAAAAGAGATAGAATCTTGTGTTCAATGGAAGGGAAAAATATCTTTAATTGAGTTTGGTTGCACTCTCTCTCTACTAATTCACATTTCTCCCCCCCCCTCCCTTTTTTTAAGAGAAAATACTTCTATTTATAACACAAAAAAATCTTTAAAAATGTCTAGACAAATTGGCTTCCTAAATAATTTTGGAAAATATCAAAATAAGATATAAATCTAAGGTAAATCTCCTAATTAAAATACGCAATTTTATACCATAACAATTACAAGAGAGGCTAGGCTTATTGGTTGCTCCCACTGTAGATACAAAACTTTATTACCCACAACATCACCTAAACTACTGCCTTTTGAGGCCTATAGGCGCAAAGGATGAGTGAACTGAATGGATGTCTCACATCACTATTTTTGACATTTGATGGGCTTGCCTACAGTAGACACTATTACGAGTTGCTCTAAGGACCTATAAGGACTGCGTAATTATTTTGGCCTTGGCATTTGACACCTTATATAACCTAGCCAGAGTGCATTGCTAATTTAGTGCTCCTCAACAAAGAGTGGACTTTTTTCCTTATTTCATTGAGGGTCCCTTGTCTCAATGTTTCCTAGATAGGGTTAGGTCTACACGGGCCTCCCACCGCATTTATGACCACTTTGCTTGTATGGATCCTAGCCCTGAGGATGATGTTAACTATGTTGCCTAGTTACGTGACTTTTAGAATTACATAGTTCCTTCCATTTTATCATAACATTAACAAATATTGAAACTTTTATAGGAAAAAACTTTCATATATTTAGTTTTGGCTTGAAAATGTTTAACTAAATTTACCTTAACATCAATCATTTACATTTTTCATATTACACATTAATTGAATGCATGATCACTACTTTTAATACTAGCATGTTGGTTCATTCGATTGCCTCCCTCGATGCCTCCATCTCATTGGTTCTTTGTCCTTTATTGGAATTTCTTCTCCTACTATCATATCTTTCATCATCCTTTGATAAGTAATCCCTAATTGTCAATTGCATTGCCTTGCCTTTTGGTCTATTTATTATATTTATGTCTTAATTTTTGCATAGGCCACCTTTTTAGATTTTTGACTTAGTAGAATATTCCTTTTTTTATTTTTTTATGCCCTAACTTTACCTAAGCCTCCCTTACATGTTTTTAACTTAATGAGCTAGTTTTAACTTTTTTAACATCCTTAAATGAAATACTTCTTCAATTTATCCAAGTTTACAAGCTTGAAGAATTCATTCCCATCCATATTCAAAAATTTCATTACACCCCCTTAGTAGATTTGTTTGACCATATAAGGACTTCCAAGTTCAGTTTGAACTTTCTTTGAGAATCTTTAGTTTGCGAAAGAATCACCTTCAACATTAGATCGTCAACCCTTATGGTGGTTATTTTAACTCTCTTATTAAATGTGTGAACCATCCTAACTTGATATAGCTAGATGTGGTGGAGATCCTTCAACCTCTTCTTATCTAAAAGAGCCAATTGTTCAAAACTACTTCGCATCTACTAGTACTTTGGAATTTATGACTTAACCAATACTAGCAGGGACTTCACCTCTATTTCAATTAATAATACTGCCTCCATCCCATAAATAAGGGAGAATGGAAATATTCCTATTGATGTCCTTATTGTAGTTTGATACCTCTATAGTGCAAAGGATAACTTCTTAAACCAATCCTTATAAGTCTATCATCTTTGGCAAGGATGTTCTAAACATTCTTATTAGCAGCTTCCCTTACTCAGTTAGCTTAGGGTCTGTAAGGTGACAACTTATGATGGGTTACTCCATTTTTTCTAGGAATACTATAACTTCAACCTAAAAATGAACACCATTTTTTTTATAACGATGTGATGTGGCATCCCATAATGACATATGAGGTTCTTCTCAATGAATCGAGCCATCTACTTTGCTCCCAACATACTAAAAGACTCAACCTCTACTTATTTCAAAAAATAATCAACTACTACGATAATGTATTTATGCCACCTTATAGAAGTTAGCATGGTTTCCTGAATCACATTGATCCCCATGCTGCAAATGGTCAAGATGAAGCCAAGTTTTGTAACTCAATTAGTTGTAGGTGGTTGAGGCAACCATGCACCTAGCACTTATGGCAACTTTGGACCATCTAAATGCAATCATGCTCCATAGTAGTCCAATAATAATGCATTCTCAAAATTGTCCTCGCCACTTTCTTCCCACTTTTATGGGGGCCACAAGTCCTTACATGCTTCTCTTTTATGATTCTACTCGCTTCTTCTTTTGTCAAATATCTTAGACTCCGTCTGACATTCTCTTACACAACATTCTATCATAGATTATAAATTATGATGTCAATCTTTGAATCACATCCTTGTCTTTCTTTTTGGCCCCCTCAAGATACCCACCATTTTTTAAGTACCTTTGTACATCATAGTAATATGGATAAATTTTCACTATTTATTGCATTACTTTAAGGGTAAGCATAACATCTAAAAGCATCCTAATGTCTCATTCACCCTTATTTTCCTTATTTTTTAAAAAATCCAGTCCACATGGGCTATGTAGACTTCTAGTAGTTTGTATGGACCAATTGTAATATTGTACAAACCACTTATTAGTATGTATAACTCTTTTAGATTGTGGACAATTTATGAAATTCTTTTATTATCTACTCATGTTCTTTCTTCTTAAAACTTTCTAATGGGTATCTTAAGAGCTTCATTAATATAATAGGGGTAGGTTTATGACCTAAGACACCTATTCATTCAAACAATAGGGCAATGATTAAGTTTAGGTGTGTTTTGTGATTTTCACATATTAAGCTTTCTCCATTTTTTTTAATTTATGTTTTAATGTGTGATGCATTTTCTATTTTAGTGTCATTTTTGTCATGACCAAGGGAGGGATTTACCATCTCTTTGATCTTGAAAGTCTTATTATTGAAGTAAACATTTTTATTAGAGTTGAGCTCTAATCTCCATCCTCATGGAAAGGGGTAATTAGCTCTCTAGCTAACTCACTTCATTGACTTTTTTTTATGAGTGTTTAGATTAGAGTTGGGAAGAGAGATCCATCCCTAATAACCTCCATTATGCTATGTTTCATGCTTGTCATCTTGCACACATCTTTGGCCTTATCATTATTCCTTTTTTTGTTTTTTTATCAACATCCTAGCCTTTAAAGTGGATAATGATGTACATTGATGCTTAGCTCTTTAAGAGTAATGTGGAGGAAGATTCAACAACCTTAGGATCCCATTTATTATGGTTTTACCTAAGGCTTTTAACATCCTCTAATGTGCATTTGAATTGCAATTTATGATATTCCATTTTCCATTTTTTATATGTTTATGTCTAAATTGTTATTATAATTGTTATTATATGGTTCATGTTATGTTGGGATGGTGTTGAGTTTGGAATTAAAATGCATTTAAGTTCCCTTAACTTGGAGATTTGGTCAGATCCCTCTTTTAAGTGCATCCTATTATGTATTTACTTTATTGCCTTAAGTCTATGATGATCATTAACTAAGGTTTTCTTTATGTAGGTGACCATATGTGCATAATGATCTTGATTATGCATGATTATGGTTGTTTGATATTCATGACCTCACACTACAAAATAAAAGCCATTTAACAATGGACAAAATCCATTGGTAAAGGATAGAAATACATCATTATCAAAATTTAGTGATGA
This sequence comes from Omphalea diandra, assembly GCA_949677035.1. NCBI lineage: Eukaryota > Viridiplantae > Streptophyta > Magnoliopsida > Malpighiales > Euphorbiaceae > Omphalea > Omphalea diandra. The sequence continues at coordinate 59,095 of CATIWR010164667.1, read as the reverse complement.
ACGTTGTTTGTCACTAAAGTAGTCCCCACTTCATAGATTGGTAGCATATTTTATGTATCCCTCAATATATCTGTTGATGAATTAAATACGGAGAGGTGGTCATTATTGTATGGGTCCACTTATTGTAAAATTAGTAATGAAACTCAAAATAGGGATAGATTATTGACATAGTACAGTCCATTGCCATATTAGTGATGGATTAGTGAAGGACAATTCCCTCACTACACGAGCAATATAATGGCAAGGCACTAGTCCATAGCTAAATTAGTGACAGACTAGTAAGGGGTTAATCCCTTGCTACATTTATGATGGAATGGTGAAGGACTCTTGTTGCTTAGTTAGTGTGGAGTTGATCATTCGCTAATCATAGAACACTACTAATTTGGTGATGGATTTTGAAATCTATCCTTAATTTGTATAGTTTTTTTTGTCACGACTTGGATTTTGGACCATGCTGGTACTAGGGAATGAGAAGGGTTAAGGCCTCTAAAACTCATAGCAAGCCCAATTACTTATGGTTGAAACCCATTTTTAAACTTTCTAATACCTTAAATCTAAAATTTATGCTTGTTGGCCAACAAACCTTACTAGTTTTCATTTGTCCCACTTAGATTCTTAGGATAACACAAATGGGAGATAGATTCAAGCTAAGCTTGTTCCAAAATATTTCATAAAAACACTTTCTTATATTATACAATAACTATTTAATTCATGAGCAGGGGAATCTATACTCACCAATTGATTCTTTTTTATTCTTTCCTTTACTTACCTTCTCTCTTTCTCTCTCTCTCCCTATATATATATATATATAAACATAAAACTCTCTCATTTATACAATGTTAGAATCAAGGGTCGACCTAAGGTCACTCTAGCTATAATATTCCTTTCATTATCATAAGCATTCAACATTTATTTTTTATGGGCCATAATCTTAGTATGCCTCAACATCATTTCCATTAATCATGTTTCATAACCATTTTACATTATATTAAAATTAGAAAATACATATCACATTTTTCATAACTTAGACTTTGTGGAGATTACTAAGAATACAATATATATTTAACACTTTCTTAATATAGTTATAACTCTTTCAATTATACATACATATCATCATTGTAGGCATCTACGAAGAAACAATGCAATGTCTTAACATTATGTGATACATTACTTAAAACCATCATTTATTGCCTTTGCCTTTAACCTTTAGCCATCAATTGTGATATCATTTCTATGTTAAACTAGTAAAACAACCTGCATGTGTGGGGGTGAGTTCCTTATAAAAAACTCAATGAGGAATTTATATTATCCATATGCATGCTCACAAACCTTTACATGAATGCATCTATAGCTACATGGCACATCATTTGCATACATCATTTACATAGTAAAACATTACATATATAGATAGTCAAGTCCAAGGGAATCCTTATTTGGTTTAACTATGTTTATCGCATAGAAGAGTTGTTTCATCAATTGTGCGCTCACAGGAGAGTTACCTCACCAGCAACATCTTTCTCTTGCATGGGAGAGTTTCCTCACTAGTCATATCGTACATGCATAACATTACATTCATTTCATATAGGTTTCACTCCTCACATAACTAGTTATGACTCTTTAGATTCCTACTTCTTTCCTGAGCTACCCTCACATCACATGGAATTTAAATATAACATTTACATGTTGCCATCTCATTTCATCTATAAAAATGCATATTACTTTTATCTTAACATATCTTGGCTTATTACGGCTTATGCATTTAAACTTGTGATGCATGTATGAAATGAACAATGAAAAACAACTAAAATCCTTCACCTTTCATTACTAGCTTTAGCTTTTCCTTGCTATATTTTTTTTTTATCTTTTTCTATCTCTTTGCCTTAGCCTACTTAGCTTTATCCTTACTTTCTATTTTTCATCTCACCTACACATATGCCTAAGCATAGATATCCATTACATTATTACTACAACATCTAAAATATGAAGAGTTACTAAAAGTCCTCCACAGAACATATAACATAAACATAACAAATAAAATAATAGGGCAATAGCCCTTACAGGGACGATGAAGTCCTAAACATCAATTAAGCAAGTAAATATATCTTTCATTAACTTTAGCTTATAAAATAACTATCATCCTTTATACGTAGCTCATTGTCACCATTTGCTTTTCATCTCATTCATAATATCAACATTGACATCACCATATAATTATATTGTAATCCATAGTTACAATCCTTAACTCATTACATGGTCATCAATTTATACTTCTAAATTCATCAATATATTCATTCCTCATCATAAACCATCCATATGCTCATTAAGATATTCATATACTATCTTACCCCAACTAAATGAAAAATATCTCACCCACTCATATATAACACTAATTGTAAGGTCTAAACTATCAAACAATATTAACAAACTCAATTTTACATCAATTATCTTCTTAAACATAATTCAATTACATAAGGTCTTCATAAAGCCCATTAAGACATCGATATTTCTTTCATCTCAATCAAGGTGGAAAACACCATTTAACCATTAGTTCTCATATTAAACATAAATATTAAGATGCTAATTAACATCTATGTAGTAAATAATCATCAATAATTAATGTAATCTATCCATATACATCAATACCTTTCAAAGCTCTAATTGTACATCAATATTGCCCTTGGTTCAACCATGGTGTGAAATGCCAATTAAGCACACTCATCTTCTTAAAATGCAAATTAAGCTAAATTCTTTTCTTAAACATGAATATAAGAACACTAATTAACCATTAATCATCAAGAATTAAAAGAAACAACTTATACACCCATGACTCCATTTAATGAGAACATCACTTTTTATGTCAAACTAGCACCAAACTTCATCTCTTTCATCACCACCAAGCTCAAAAATATCATAAAATGCATATTTGCTAAAATATATATTATATTTTAATGGAGTGTATCATAATAATAAAATATAAAAATATTTATTAGTATAAATATATGAGTGTATAACATAATATATAATGGAAAAAAATATCTAAATGCATAAATGAAAAAATAATATAAAGTATATTGTTCATAAAAATTCATAAAAGTACAAGAGTATATAAAAAAATCAATCATCAATTGTGCGATCAACATCAGAGGCAAGTGACTCATAAAAGTGAGGACGAGCTAAGTAGCTCTATCATACCAATCATGGTACTTATATAGTAATTTAGTGACAATTTAAAAGATTTTAAATGAAAAAATAAAAAAGAGAAAAAAATTAAGTGAGAAGAAAGATTAAATTATTCAAAGTGATAAAACTTATCGCTACACCAATAGACAGTTGATTGATGTATTGCTAATTCTTCTTACTGACATGCCTATGCTCAAAGACCTTGAAAAATGTAGCATCGTGACCTAATTCTTTACTTTGAAAAGAAAGATATTATATATATATATATATATATATATATATATATAACAAACTAAAATAATATATAAAATAAGAAAGATATAAAATATACTCACTAAATGTTTTTGATGCTCAACCATAGATATGGAATCCCCAGTATGACATGAGGGACAAGAACTAAGATCATTTGTCTAACTTTGGTGGTTGTGTGACTTATGTGACTACGTGATTTAAACTTTGGTGTGTCCCATATTGCCTATCAATTATTCCATATATTCTCTAGGATGTACGAAGGTCATCTATCACTATGACTTTGCCTTAAAAAATTATCAGTGTAGCATGTAACTGCATGTTGCTCCCATCTCTTCCTAATCTAGGCCTCAAGTATTAAATGGTAAGTAAAAAAATTATAAAAAATCTATAAGAAAAATTCATTAGAATAATTCATTTATATAAATAAAATTATAAACAAAATGAGACAAAGTACTATCTCACAAGAACCATAAGGACAATAACATTAAAAAAAGTATGATTTTTATTTATACCTTAAACTCATCCTTATAAGTCTTACATTACTGAAGGGACATTCTTCTATGAATGTCTAAATGGATTCAAGCAAAGAAAGAAATTCTTGGAGACTCGAGTGGAACATGCATTGCATAGAATGAAACCATTATCTTTGAAACAAAGAATAAGGTAGCAAGATATATTAAATATGAAATATGCAAAAGTATTCAACATCAAAATTATATATTCAGTTATATATTTCATTTTAAATAAATTGAAATTAATAGTTATTAATAAATAATCATAAATAAATAGAAACATCATGCGGTTCATACCTCCCACCAAGGAGCTCAAGCATCACTCTTCCAATACTTATCGATGCAACTGATGATGTTGATGTCGGCATAGTCGGTGTCTCATCGATAGATAAGAGTGTAGTCAGTGCTAATGTTGATCATGGTGGAAGTGATGATGGAGACAGTGATAATGGTGAATGTGGGAACAATAGAGGTAGTAATATCAATGTTGTTGACAGACTTTTGATATTGCATTCCCCCTTCCATTGTGTATATTGTGAATGCTAAGGCAAAAATGTTTGGAGAACATGTAACCCCAAGGCATTTGACTCACTTCTCTACTTTGAATGATGAGTTTTGAATGCTTACAAAACTATGGTTTTGAATGATAACAAAACCAAAAGAAGTTCTAATATGTGAAGGCAATTCCCCCAATAGAGGAAGAACTTAAAGAAAAGAATATTATGTTAGAGAAATTGCCATACAATGAATCAATAAATGAAAAGATGTTTTTGAGCATAGGGATCCTTTAAAGGCTAAACTATGGCATAATCAAGAGAATACCAGAAGAATGAGAGATTTTTGAAAAATAATAGAAAGATGAAGATGTTGAGGAAGCTATCAGAATAAGGATTGCTATTGTTGAAGGGACTGGAACTAGTACTTCTGCTCCTGGTCCTGCTACATCTCTCATTGACTTTGAAAAAAAGGTCCTTCAACAATTGGCAACCATTTCTAGTACAATTCAATGAGTTGAATCCTCTATTGTCTCCCTTCACCAAAAACTGCAAAAACTCCAAAGGGATATGAAGGACATCAACCAAACCTTAGATTAGAAAGTGGAAGATTGAACTTGCAACCTAAAATACCAGCCACTCCAACAAAGTCAGATGCAGTATTTGAGCCTAGGGACAAACCCTAGAACCATCCCTACGACCCTTAACTCAAACCATTCATTCTATCTTATGTTACATATTTTGTCTTTTTCATCTCTTTTGTTTTTTTTTTTAAAAATAATGTAAGGGACAATATATCAAATGTAGTAAATGTTTACTCTATTTGCCTATACTATTCTTATTTGTTTACTCTGTTCACTTCCTTTGTTATTACTATTCTTGTGTGTTCTTTTTGTTAATGACAAATGGGGAGAAAGTATAGAGTAAAGGATAATGACAAAGGATAGAGTAAATAAGTCAGGGGGAGAAGGCATGAGAAAACAATGCAAGATTTAAGGTAAAAAGGTATAAGGCAAGGTAAATGAGAAGTTATATTTGTATGAAAATGATAATGGGAACCTATTTTGAAAAGAAGTTGGTATATAGACTTGTTTTTAATAGTGCATATAATATGAAACAAAGGGGAAGCAACATTAACTTAGAGTAACATGAACATTTTATAACTTATGCACTTGAAATTGATCATATTGTTTGATAGATTCTTATACTTAAGAATTATATGATGTACATTTCCAAGTTTTGCAAGATTGATTAACCTTGATAGATTGTTTGTCATTATCCAAAAGGTGAAAGAATGTTGAATCTAGCTTATGAGTATGGTGAACCAGGCTTGTTTTGATGATTACTAACACATCTGAAAGCTAACTTTTGTGCAAGTTGGTGTGTAAAATTTTATAGGTAGATCTATCTTTTTATCAAAGGCTTTTGGAGAAAGAGTTTTGGTAAAAACTCTAAGTGTTCAAAGCCAATGGGTGTTGCCACTTTTCAATAAATGTTATGACTTCATCAACGGGCATTGAAGATTTTCAACATGAGTTGAAATAACACCCAAATATGAGCAAAAGTCTTTAGAGCTCTCAACTAATAGCTCTCTCAAAACTCAACAGACATTGGATGATTCAAACACTTGAGCCTTGGAAGTGATTTTCACATCAAGTGTTGTAATTTTACAATGGGCAAAGCTCATCGATGTCTTAATAGGCATTGCATTTTTGCAATAAGCATTAGACCAAGTGACTTGATGTGAATAAAACTTTCAAAGTCTCAACACAGGCATTGGATTTTTACCAATGAGCATTGGAAAAGCTCCTTGGCAGAGCTAAAATTTTTTAACCCTCAAATGGGGCACCTTCAAAAGTGCAACAAGCATTGAGATCTTTCTTAAAAGGCATTAGAAGCTTGCCAACAGCTGTTGAAACACCATAGAAATCATGAAAATAAAGCATCAAGTTCACATCCTTCTAGAAACTTACAATGATAGTGTCCATATATCAACAAGAGTTGAAGTTAAATTTCAATAGGCATTAAGAAGCTCCAAAAATAATTGAAGGAATTGGTGACTAAAAAATTAAGAAAGTCAGAAGAGGAGTATCTAGGCAAATCTCTCTCTAATAGCTAGTTCCAATGGTTATTTCAATGAGATCAATGATTGTTAAAGTCATATTCTCAGCCAACAATGGGCATAAAGATTGTCCAATAGGCGTTGAGACACTATTTTATGACACAGAGTTATAACCTTATTTCTAACTACCAGTTTGATTTCTTTGCCTATAAAAGGACCCTCACACAATAGAAACAAGTAGGGAAAAATAGTTAAAAGTGAGTATTTCTATTATGAAAGTGATTTTTGAATAAAAGGGGTGAAATAAGTGGGATCTAGCTTCAAGGGAACATCATTGTCAAAAGCTTGCAAAACTCATCTTAAAAAATAAAGTTGAAGAACAAGCTTTAAGACTTCTCTCAAAACTCTTTACCAAATTAAGCATATCTTATGAGTGTATTCCATATTGTTTACTTGAGTGAGAGTGCTCTTTCTTATCTTTTATGTTGTAAAATCTTTTTGAGAAAGCTTTTGTTTAGGAGATCTTATGAGATATAAAACCATGTCTATGAAAGGTTTAAAGTAAGACCTGCAAACTAATTTGGAAAACAATTTTAGTAGCACTCAAAAGTCTACTTGTAACAAATTAGTGGTGCCTGAAAACAACTATTGTAAAGGCGATTGATAGCACATATAAGTTATCTGGATAATGAAAGGCTTTAGCAGGAAAACCAAAGGAAAGGATATAGGCAGGATTGTGTCGAACCTCTATAAACTAATTGTCTCGATTCTTCATTACTTTTTCATATATATTATCATTTATTTTTTCTTGCCATTTTCCTATTTAACCCCCCTCCCCCCCTTCTAGGGCACTAAAGGACAACAATGATTCCAAATCCTAATAGAGGATGACTCTAGAACAGTTGATTATTAACTTTCACATAACTGTACAACCAACTTATATTTTGTACAACTGACATCTTAGTTGTACAAAACACTTGAAGATCCTAATACTAAAACCTTCTTTGATCTTGTTTGCTAAGAATTGAGTATTGGGTGCAACCAAAGCCATTATAGCTTTGGTGCACCCATTTCCTCTCTATAAATACCCCATCATTTTAGATAAAGATGAAGTTCTATAACCCTAAAGTTACTCTATTGAATTTACTACTTAACCCACCTAAAACATATAAATAAAATACTCAAACCATTTACCCAATGATACAAGGTAGAATTAAAAGCTTTTATGACTTGATTTTATGCATTTCCTTTATATTTTGAAGGATTGCTTAAAACCCTAGTGCCACTTAAAGCAAGATAAGCTAAAAGAGCATCCATGGTATCAATATTTCTTCTCTTTCTTCTTGTTTCTTCTTCTTTTTTAATTTTGCAAACACACACCTGCTAGTGGTCTCCACAAACTACTAAGTAAGGTATAAAGATTAGTAGTTAGTTTGTACAACCCACTTTGACTTAGTAATATGCTTTCCCATCTCCTTCATCATTTATTTTCTTTTCATGTTTAGGGTTTCTTAAGGTATCTTATGAGCTTTAATAGTAAAATAAGGGTATGCGAGCACCTCAGTAGTTTCACTTGAACTAGTGGAATCTTGCTTATGACTCCATTCTTTTATCAATCATCAGGGGATCGAGAAGATAGGGGGTCATACATTGGTATAATCCCATGGCACACGATTTGAAGCATCAAGGGATTCTTGAGGGCTTATACGAATTTCAAAGTCTATGTATACAAGTAGTGGTCATCGGGAGACGAAGGCCGAATTTATACATTAGTATTATCACTTAAGATTATGGAGTCACTAACCAACTTTGGTTGGGATAAAGGTCTAGGGAAGGCAAAATTTGAACATAATCTAAGTCAATTAGAAGGGCCTATTTCATCTTCATCCCATAAAAAATCTGGTTTGAAAATTGTGTTTAACTTAAATAAAAGGTTAGACACTCCAAATCGCATGGATATTAGGATTCAACCTTCAAGCATCTTTGGTTCATTTTTAACATTTTAATTGAGTTATTGATTAGTCTAATTAATGCTCCTAAACATGCATTTAACGATGATTCATTTCAATAAATAGTCATTAACTCAAAGGGATATGAGGTTATGCATAATGGCAAAAAGGGATCGTGCCCTTTATCATTCATACACAATATTCAAAAGAGGGAAGTGGGGTCATGTGACATGGCATAGGGGTTTAACATGTATTATCATCCATCCATTTAAGCATAATCATTCATAATCATATAACATGGTAATTAATACCAAGTTCATGGTCTAACTTAAGTGATAAGATCTAAACCCAAGGAAAGAGAATAAGTTAGTGACTAAAAAAAGGAAAATTGCTAAAAGAAACTAAAAGGAAAGCAAATAACATCATTTTACCACATCGCTAAAGTCAAGGTACCTAATCATGCATCTAAGTCCATAACATAAACCCATCCACATCACATGGACAACATTAAACATTAATAAATATAGACATTTGTGCTATGGAGAACATGAATCATAAACAAGCATTGCAAAGCCTAATGAAGGATATTTAGTGGCCTAAGGCATTCGTTAAAACAAAAGAGGTCATAGGGTTGATGAACACTCTCCCTCTATTGCTCGTAAAGAATATGGCATCCACAAGCATTACCAACAACTAAAAAGATTGCAATGCTAATCAAAAAGAAATTATACAGCCAAGCATGCATTTTATAGTGCTTAAAAATGTAGAATAAAAAATGTAAACAAGAATATAATGACTCTCAAGGTCTAAGAAGTGTCTAACTCCTCACTTGGTCGTTATCCAAAGAGGATCAAAACATAACCTTAACACAACACTAATTTACAAATAAAGGAATATGAAACATGATAGAAAAAGAAGTTATGAAATCACTTAAACATCACTCTCAAGTTCCATTTTCGATACAAATAGGGATCCTAAGATGTTTATCCTCCTCCTATTATATTATTGGAACATTAAAAAAATCATAGAAAGAAGGGTTTGAGGAAGGTGGAATTTAGGTAAGGAAATAAGATTAAATTATGTAAAAAATTGTCTATTAATAAAACTAAGATATACAACCCAAGATGAAGGTTGTACAACTTAAGCAAAGGACTATACAACTTATTTACAAGGTTGTACAATCCTTATTTCATGGGTTTTAAAAATAGAGAAAGAAAGAAGATATGGAAGAAAAATGAGGAGAGTGAGATGGATTCTTATATGCCTTTGTATGTTTTTGTGCCTTCAGAGGCTTACAACTTCAATGCTTTCCTTCAAAATGCTTAGGAAATGCATGAAAATGAAGAGATTATTCTAGTTCTACCTTGGAATGAGTTAAAGTAAGTTAGGGTTTAGGGTTTCTATTTTTTAGGAAAGTTTAATAGTAGATTTGATAGAGTAATCTTAGGGTTGTCTAAGCCTCTCCCTTTCTTTAAATGGGAGGGTTATTTATAGGTTTTGGGCACATGCACAGTGCATAAATGGTTCTGATCACACCATGGATGCATCCATTCACAAAGAGAAAGATGAATCTCTTGGAATTATAGTTACACGTGTGTTGTACATCCATCTATTGAGGCTATATAGCCTTAGGGTTTAAAGGGGGACCAGTTGTTTTTAAAGATTAAGGTTTTAGGATGGGTTTTATAGCCTTATGCATGGTTGTACAACCCTAGTTTATGGGATGTACAATCTTGAATGATAGTTGTAGAACCCATTAACCCTAGCAGGTAGCTATGGGTTTAATCTTAGGCTTTTCATTTTGGGTTTAGTTTTCTAAAGCTATTTATCTCTACCTTTGGTAATTCCTTGTGCATTCTAAAAAATTAATTTAGTGATTTTTATCATTAGGCTTTGTATTTAGAGGTAAAAAATTTGATGCTTATAGTTTGCACCCTATTTTATGGGGCTTAGAAAATAACATTTGAAAAATGATTGTATGAATAAGTCTTAATAAAGCAAAGTAGAGAATGTAAAATATTAGTAAGGATATATGTCTTTAACATCTCTTCAAATAGTTACTAAAGTCATTATGGCATCTTTCCAGCAAGTATTAGGTGTTTTGGCAACTTTTTAGCAGCTGCTGATAGGTACTGAAGTAGTTTTGATAGCTTTTTAATAGGCACCAAGCATTTTGATTTCTCTTCAGTAGCTCTCTAGCAAGTGCTAGATGTTTTCTTAATTCTTCAATAGCTCTCTAATAGGTATTGAAGTTGTTCTAGTAGCTTTCTAACAAGTATCAAATATTGTAATAGCTCTTCAATATCTCTCTAATAGGTATTGAAATTGTTTTGGTATCTTTTTAGTAGGTACTAGGTGTTTTGGTATTAGATAATTAGTCTGTAACAGTCATTGATCCTCTTGCACTTCTCTGTGAGTGCTTTATTTTTTATGACTGATGATTCTAGCTCATGGATGCCCCCTTAGTGTCTCTTGTGTCATTCAATCCCTTATAACATTTGTAAAACTGAATCTATATCCTTGTAGCCCTTATAGCTGTCTTTGAGGTTCGTCATAGTCTCAGGGTAATTGGTCTAGGCCCTCGATGTTGAAGTGCTTCTTTGTGTTTTGCCTTTTTTTAAAAGAATGTAGTTGTTCTTGAGAAAATTAATGAGGCCATAAAAGGGGCAAGATTATTGTCAGAGGGCTATTTTAGTGGTCTAACATGAATAAGGAAGCTTATTGAACTTTTAGGCGGCCTAAGAGCAATGAAGGTATTTAGGTAAATTGGCCTCTCTATGACTCTCTAAAGAGTTAACGGTATTTTGGTAATTTGGATGCTCTGCAGTTTTTTAGGAGCCTAAAAGCATTTTGGTAATTTTCCTATTATGGGGTTATTTGGGAAGCTAATAGCATTTTAGTAATTTTACTATTCTAGGGTTTTTTGGGAAGTTAATGGTATCTTGGTAACTTTAGGCTTTATTAGGCTTAAGGGAAGGGTAGGGGTATTTTGTTATTTTTGGCTTAATTGGGGATTAGGGCTTATGGATTAAAGAAGGAGTTACGCCTGTAAGGCGCAACTCGAGCCAGTCTAGCTTAAAGGGGTCGTACAACCTAGATATGGCTATACAGACTTAAGGTATGTTCAAACCAACCAAGGTCGCACAACCCTAGTCCATTGTAAATATCCCATTGAAAGCAACTTTTCTCATTTTTGAAATTCATCTTCTGTCTCTTCCTTCTTTTTCTCAAAGATTCAGATTTAGTTCTTAGGTTGCTTCAGCTTTTCGAGCAATTATCATGGTTGAGTACTATGATGATGAGACGTTTGACGTCCATAAGGAGTTTCCTAATGAGGACCTTATGACCCTGGATACTTTGGCGTAGCTATGATCCCAGTGGGGGTTCACATAGATGAGCCCATTCAGGGTTGCGACTGTGAGATGGTCCCACCCAGCTTTCCTCCAGCTGGTGACAAACCGATTGTCTATAACTTGTACCCTCACCTTGCAGGAGTTGCCTCGAGAGTGATAGGCATTATTTTCTCTTTCTTTTTATTTTTATTTTGTTTTCTATGTACCATTGTCACTGTAGATTTTAGGTTATGCTCTAGAATTCCCATTTTTCCCTATGAACATTAGGTTAGCGTATAAAATATTTAAAAACAATTTTTAGGACACTCACCCTTCTATTTTCAATGGAATTTATTTTTTGCCTATTCGACTGTTTATTGCCTCTATTTGTGTTCACTTTTGGCTTTAATTTACAACCTGCACAAACAAAAATTGAAATAATTTATAAAGAATTTTAAGAGCAATTAGGGTACGAACTTGAGTAAATAACTCATTTTTTATGGTTTTGCCAATATGTGATGCTTTGCTGGTGGACATTGGATTTTTTTTAGTAAACTATCTTCATAATTTCCTTAAACCTTGCAATTATTCCCCCAACGATTAGAACTTGTTATTTTTTTGCCTTTGAATTCATACCTTTTCTATCTTTTCATTCTCTAACCTTGATAATATATATATATATATATATATATATATATATATATATATATATATATAGTGGTGTTTTCCATTATTCATTCCCTTTTTTTCTTATTTTTCCTTTTCTTTTTAAGGGATTGTTATCTTCTAAAAGGGAGGCGGGGCTGGGCCTTATTAAAGAGTGGAGTTGGGCATTGCATCCTCAAGTTATGGCCTATCTGGAGGGAATATGGATTTAGAACTTTCTATAAATGCTACTAAATGAAATGTCGAATGTCGATCAATGATAACACATTCACTACTGGAGAGGTAGATGGACACAACTGACACCTTCCATCAACCCTTAATCAACAAGGTGACAATAACTTCTACAGACTTTACTTTTTTGTTCGAGTTGTGATTCGCAGGTATTTCCTTACCCATGAATTCTGAAGTGTCTGAGTTTATGCATCAAAAGGACTACTTGCTTAGGGTCCTCAATTGTGTTCCACTTATTCAAAAGGGGCATCACTATGGCGAGGTTAAGCATATGATTAGGTGTGCCTTGGGTCACTGATAATAGCTTCGACAAAGTGGATGACCAGCATGTACGTTATTTCTTATTGTATGCTCTATCGAGGATCTTGTTCTTGAATGCCTCTAATCTGGCCAAGCTCTACTTGGTTTCAGTATTGAAGGCCTATTGCATCATTTTGATTAGGGTCTGCAACACTTGCATACTTATATAGATATCTTGATCAGTGTTCTTGGAGCATGGAGTACATATATGGTGCTTAGAGAGTTATCATCGTAAGTACCTTTCAATTCCTTTTGTTTTATGCCCAAATTTTGTTCAATTGCTTTGAGACTTATGTTATATTTGTTGGCAGGCATGAGGCATTGAGCTATGCCTGCTAGAGGGGCTAGACTTTGAGGATGACACAGATGGTAGCTACCCTTATTTCGCGTGATCAATTGTCATGTCTTATGTAGAGTCCTCCGTTATTAGACCAAGTACTTCTCCCTCATAGAAAAAATTGTATGAGTTATAATTATTTATCTTTTATTACTTAGTCTTATACTTACAATAGTTTCTCATCCTTTTTATGGTTGTGCCTTGACTAGAGGGGTCCCATCAAGATTTGGTCACTAGAGGAGGCAAAGGTAGAGGCCATCTCCTATAACTATCACCTGATGGTGGGCCCTCTATTTGGGAGTGGTACCTAGGAGAGCATGTCTTCTACTGGTGCGAGTGCTTAGGTGAGTAACCTGTCCCATAACACCCACCCATGAGCCTATTTTGGGTGAGGGATCTTAAGTGTGCATATCTCATTGCAGCATTATGTTATGCCCTAGGGGAGCAACCATCTTCTACTACTACTCCATATAAGTCCTAGATGGTTGGAGCACTTGTGAGGAGTCTCCCTCTATCTGAGGTGGCTATTTGGGCATTCCCTTGATATTCGCTTGATGAGGCAGTCATTATGCAATACGAGAGTCACAACACCATTGTGTAAGCCGCCCGACAATTTATCACTCCTACTTTTGGGTATAGCTCTACCACTGCTCGAGGCTATAAATAGGCATGTGGATCAGTTTCGAGAAGTGTGGAGCCTATAGTGGTAGATGACCTAGCTTCCATGCCAAATAGTTTAGTGGAGTCTTACATGAATTCATTGACTGGGTCCACGATGTCAATGTGGATTACCCAATCTGCTCATACATTTGAGCTAGTCGATACCACCCATATAAATACTTTTTTTCTTTGCCTCTTTATGTTCTGACTATAGTGTAAGCTTTATTTCTAAGGATGCCTCTCTTTTCCTTTCATAAATACCTCATATGAAGGTAAAAGCTATGGTCGATTTAATTGCTATCCTAAAGACTATTGTGACGCGACAAATGTTCTTCATGCATAATAGTAAGAAAGAATAAAAGCAATGCATGTATGCATGTTCATGACTTATGTTTATTATGCTTTGTGTCTTATACATCCTAACCCTTATGTTTCTTATAGGAGACAATCCTATGCTTGAAATATGAGATCAAAGAAAATAATCAATGTTTGGTGAAGCAGAAGATTAAGGCCTTAGCTTAGGTAGCTACAGAGCATAAGTATATGGCAATGGATAGTGATGCAGAAGATTCTAAAGTGACTCATTTTATAAACCTACGCAGTTGAGCTCTAAAGGTCGCCCCTTTAGTTTTAGGATATTTTTTCCTCTTTTTCATTCCAATACAGTATATTTAATTGTTACTTTATACAATTGAATAGTTTATTGGGTGACTTGAAAACCCTCAGTTTTAGATGCTTACTTAGGACTTTTTAGGGTAAACTAAAGTGACATTGTCTCCATTTTTATCAAACACTAATACTTCATATTTTAATTATAGATGTATAATTTTGGCCCTTGAATTTATGTTTCAAAATGTGTGTTATCATCTCTTTCATATATGTGCTTTTTAAAGTAAGTACAAATGCCAGTTTAGGTCCAAAATTATAAAAGGAGAAGCTACCTGATTTGTCCTAAGAGTTGAGGGTTGTATAACCCATAATGAGGTATATACAACCTAGTTGGAAGGATATAGATAGCAAGTTAGGGGTTATACAACCTTAGTCAGATGCTACACAACCTTGTAGGCTTTGTCTTCTTTTATAAATACTCATTTAGAACATGTTCTTTACACCCACTACTTCCCTTCAAAACCATGTCAAGTGCATTTTATAAGGTCTCTTTTACTCTCGATTTGGTCTAATCTACCATAGGTGGGCCTTTTAGCTCTTCGTTATCTTTACTCTGTTCGTCTCAACATTCATTATCTATGGGTAGCTTCTGACTTATGGGATCTTACTACCCATAACTTTCACTTCAGAGATATGGAGATATGGACCCAATTGTAGGAATTTATAGCCATTTTTCAATGTCGTGTCACAGCTGCAAACTATATTGCATTACCTGAACTTGACTACCTACATGTTCAAAAGATGGCAAAGCTCTTTGTCATTCAGAATGAAAAGGTATCCAGGTACACATTGGGTGAGGAGAATATCCTTATGACTCATTTCATTACCTTTTTTCCTTCTAGGGGCCACGCTTAGGCTGCTTAAGCCTGTATTATAACAACCATTTTAATGGGTGAGTATTTGTTGTAAAGGGATGATGGAGAGATCGATCTATAAATCTTGCCACTTTTAAAGGAAGCTAAATCATGGAGGACCCCTTTGCTGATGATCTTGGGTAAGACCATCATGGGACTTCATAATGACCCTTAGTGTAAGCAATTCCTTTACTGGGAGCCCACTATTGCTTCAAGTAAGAGTTCTTTTTACAATATATTTTCTTATGTATGTGTGTTTTTCTATTTTTCTATTTTCTTCTTTCTTTTTCATGTTTTTCTTTTCTTTTTTTCTTTGTCTCTTTTTTTTTTTTTCATTTTCTTTGTTACCCTAATTTTTACTTAGATTGCCCTTGTGGGTTTCAATCCAACAAATTGCTCATTTTTTATTAGGCCACACTTTTAGGTTTTCAACCTAACTAATACATTTTATTATTTGTTCTTTATTCCTTTTCTTCTTTCTTTTTTTCTTCTTCCTATTTTTTAGATTCGTTTGCCAAATTGTCATATGATAAGGCTAGCAGCTACTAGGGCTGAGGGGATGAGTGGATGTCCTGTATCATTGTTGCTGACATTTGTTGGAGTTGCAAATGGTGGAATTTATCTCATGTTACCCTAAGGACTTGTGGAGATTGCATCATTCTTCTTGCTTTGGATTTAGACACATTTGTATCTAATCCCTATGCGTCCCCAGTTAAACACTCTTCAGTTCAAGGTACAGTTCCTTCCTTCCTAGAAGGTCCCTTATCCCAGTGCTTCTTGGATAAAGTTAAGGCTACATGGACTAGCCACCACATCTATGACTTCTACACTAATCGAGACTCTCAGGTTGATGATGACACAAACTACATGACATGGTCATATGACCTTCAGAGCTATAAGCATCACATTAACAAATAGTATACTATGATCTTTCATTGGAAATGACTATTTTATATTTACTCTTAGTTCAAAAACATGTATTACTAATTCATTTTGATTATGTAAATGTACTTCCATTTGATATTATGCTTAACATGAATCATTTAAATTCATACGTTATACGCTAATTAAGTTCATGATTTTTGTTTTTAACATTGGCATATTAGATCATCCAATTGTCTTACTCAATGCCTCAATCTTGTTGATCGCTTGCTCATTTATTCTTGTCTTCCCCATCGTTGCCCAATTTTCTTATCAATGGTCCCTTAGTGGTTGGTCGCACTTTCTTGACATTTTGCCTGCATTTAATTTACTCATTTTTATGATCTAGCTTTTGCTTAAGCAACCCTTTCAGGTTTTTAACTTTGCGAGCTTTTTCTTTTTTTTTTTTTCCTCCTTTTGTCTTCATTATTTATTTATCCTTAATTTTTACCTAAGTCACCCTTTTGAGTTTTCAACTTAGGGGGCCTTTCTTTTTTTACTTTTCTCACATCTTACATTAAATACTTATTCAACTGGTCTAAGTTCATTGGTTCGGTGAATTCATTCTCATTCATATCTACTAGTTTCACCGTGCCACTTGAGTTTATCTATTTGACCATATAGTGAACTTTCTAATTTGGCATGAACATTCCTCAGGATCTTAAATTTGTGTTAGACTATCTTCATCACCAGATCACCAACCCTTATAGTGTTTAGCTTGACTTTGTTGTTAAATGTGTGGGCCATCTTAACCTAACATAGTTGAATGTGGTATAGGGCCTTCAACCTTTTCTCATCTAAGAAAGTCAACTATTCCAATCTACTCCTCATCCATTAGTACTCAGTAATGCAAGAATCAACTAATATCTATAAGGACTTCACTCCTAATTAAATTGGCAGCACTACTTCTTTCCCATATATTAAAGAGTACAATGTTATCATGGTTGACGTCCTTATTGTAGTTGTTGTAGTTTGATAACCCCATAAGACAAAAGGTAATTCTCATACTAGTCTTTATGTGCCATAACTATTTTGGCAAGGATGTTTTTGATGTTCTTATTTGCTGCTTCCACTATCGGTTAGCCTCCAATTTGTAAGGTGGCAACTTATGGTGGAGTACTCCATATTTGTCTAACATGACCCTAACCTTTGCTTGAATTTGGACACCATTATTTGTAACAACATGATGTGGCATTCCATAGCAACAAATGAGGTTTTTCTCAATGAACTGTGCCATCTATTTTGCCCCCATCTTACAAAAGGCTTTGGCCTTCGCCCACTTCAAGAAGTAGGCCAATGCCACTATAACATATTTGCGCCCCCTCGTAGAAGTTGGTCTGATTTCTCTAATCATATTAATCCCCCATGCTGTAAAGGACCAAGGCGAGGTCAAATTATACAACTTGATCGATGGTAGATGACTGAGACTATCATGAACATGACATTCATGAAAACTTCAAACCTTTTGAATACAATCACATTCCATAGTTTTCTAGTAATATCCCAATCTCAAATTTTTCTTTACCAACACTTCACCATTCATATGGGCACCACAAACACTTGTATACACCTCTTCCATGTTCCTACTAGCCTCTTAATCGACACATACTGCAAATGAACTCCATCGAGCATTCTCCGTTACACTACCCCTTCATAAATGTATGCTAGGCCCCTGAGCTTAAAGATAATTAGGAAAATAGGTATTGTGTTGATTCATGGTATCTTTTCAACTTAGGGTGATTTGTTTCTTTAGTTATTGATAAGGTAACAAACATTTGATTTCTATTTTATAGGTTGAGATGCATATGTCTTTTGAGTTTGACATCCATGTTTATATTAATTAATTGTGAATGATTATCCCATTGGAGAATTTGTTGTACCTCTTCCCTTTAATGAATGGTTGTAGTGTTATATATGTTATGTGATTTATTGAGATAAACTGGAAACATGTTTACGACTGATAACCAAATTAATCAATAATAAGGCTAAAATAGTAAATATAAGCCGGCCAAGAAGCCAAAAGGCTAGATCCATAAATATGGGCAGTGCATGGGTGTCTAATCTCTTCCCTACATTATACCTAATCCTCAAACCTTCTAAATGACTTAGTTATGTTTAGAATTTGTCCTTGCCTGGATTCTTGTCCCGATCAAAGCTAGGTTGACTCCATACTGATTAAGGATGATACTAATGTGTTATTCCACCATGGTCCCTTATTGACTGATCAAACTTTGTGAAAGGTCTTTTTAAGGGTTTATCGATGATCTTAAACACGTGTCATTACTTCGGGTTGTGCCAATAAATGACCATGTCCTCTCAATCTCCCATTGATCAATCAAAGGCAAAACTTGCAAGCAAGATTCCATTAGTTTGAGTGTAACCCTAAAATCGAGGATCTCATAGTGGTGACGCCACTAAGAACATTGATTTGACTTTACAATTAATCTCTAGTTCACTTTTGCCATTTTTCTTTATTATTAATAAATCCATTTGTTCATTTAGCCTATACACTTCACCACATGCACTAGATCTGCTCGTACATAAACTGATGAATTCTCTACCCTGAGACTTAAGCTCCATTCAGATTTAAGAGATAGTATGGAGGGTTCATCATTCACAAGCCAAGTACGTTTAGGTATATGAAATAGGGGTTATACAACAACCATCCTTCAAGCTTATGGGAGCCATCAACTTCAACAACCTTTTCAAACTATTAGGTGCATGTAGGAACTAAAAGAACCTTCAAATAAGACACCCTCTTATTTGCATTTTTTCTCCAAAGAAAAGGTTCAAGTCATATTGAGCATAGTGAGGTCCCTTATGTAAATATGGTGTTATCCCATTCCATTTTTTTTATAAATATCCTTCATGTATGCATTTGTGTATTCCCTATTATGCACCATGTAAATAGTCTTCTCCCTATAAATATTCCTTTTTCTTATGTAAAAATACTATTATACATCCCTTTTTCTCTTTGTTAAAGGAATCCCATGTTTGTATGTATATCTTCATTACCAATATAAAGAGTTCCCTTATAAATATTAATGTCGTTTATGGTTTCCTTAATTTCTTGTCCATATGTTTTTTTTAACACTTTTATCTTACTTGGTCTAAGGGAATTATGCATATTCTCTACTTTTTGTTAATAAAAGAATAAAAGTACACATAGGAAAAAGCCTTTAGACCTTGTTTGTGGGATTAATAAGGTTAGAAGGATCTTTTAATAATAACATGTGCTTCTCATACATACACACATTTATTATTTGTCCATGCATAACGATAACAACCCTTATTTTGTAGTCATCATAACTCCATCCAAACCCTTGTGGAAGAGAAAATGTAATTAACTAGCTAGGAAGAGTAAGATTCCTAGTATGATCCAAAGGTCTAAGTTATTGATTAAGCTAATGGTACCACCTAAAGTTATAAAGAGAATAACGGTTAACCTTAGTTGTATGATGGAGGAGAGGATTTTCAAGGAGGTAAATAGTTGTTGTAATGGAATCTTGAACAACGATGGAGCATCTACTAGTAGGACTAATAAGGGAAAGTGCTTATGGAGACAACTCCACTTATGATCCTTAATGATAATTTGTTTGGCATGAAAAAGTATCATGAGAGCAAACTAACTAAGGAAGTATGAAGTACCATCGCAACTTCTGATAAAGCATGTTGAAAATGAGAAAAAGAGTACTCAACTTGATGGTCTTATAAATTAGTTGGAGAAGATCCAAAATACTCTAAGCACTAAGGGTCTAACAAGGCATAAATATTAAGGAGTTACTTTCTCCTAGGCCTGAGAAGCTTCTTGCTAATTTTTTAATACTTAAGCTTCCAAAGTTCATAGGAACTAAAGATGTAGCCAACCATATCCATTCTTATGTGTTGGTTATAAAGACAGTGAAGTCATATCGACCACATGCTTGAACTTTGTAAGTTGACATTGGACAGTGACAAAGCCATGATTTAGAATTAAGATGGAGCAAGTTATAATGAACTTACATATTAAAAATGAAATTATAAACATCAAATTTGATATGTAAATTCATTTTTTATATGTACTTTCATTTTTTATTCCGAAAGAAATCTTTTTTATCTTTATTTAATTATTCTCTAATTGTTTTTTAACTTATTACTAGAAATAAACAAGTTTTAACTTTTAAATAAATGGTAAAAGAGTAATATAATTTAATAATAAGGTGGGCAAACCCTAAAAAATAAGAGGGGTAACAAAGCTTACTCACATTGAACAATAAAATCTATAACTAGCATTTTTTTCACAAAATAAAGGGCAACTACCCCCTTCTCTTGAATGTGGCATTGTTACTGACATTGGAAGGATCTATAAAGATTTGGTATTATTTTAGCCTGGGATGATTAAAAGGAATTAATGGAAACTTTTGAAAAACACTATGAATTCAACTCAAGCATGAAGTTTGCCTTATAAGATTTGGAGTCATAGAAATAGGAATTTGACAAAAGTTTTGATGATTATTTATGAATGTGGAAGAAGAAGGCTTTAAAGGCAACTACTAGACCAACAAAAAGGGAGCAAGTTTGAATAATTGTTATAGGAACATTGCTAGGTATAAGCATAAGGATTAAAGGGATGTTGGTACATAATTTTGAAGAATTTAGAGAAATTGGCTTACAAGGTGAAGAGTTAAAGTCGAAATCAAAGAAACAACATGGCAGAAGAAAAGTGCAACATCCTAAGCACAATAAGAAGGGAACAAAACTATTGATGTGAATGTAGTAAGAGCCCCAAGATAGTTCATCGATTTAGGCATGCCATTATCCAAAGCATTCATGAGATTACAAATGATAGGGTGTTAAAGCCATATTACACTAAGGCTACCTCCTAATCCTCTGCCAAGAGGATATAATACCAGTGCTTATTATGCCTTTCATCAAGGAGCATAGCATAACTGTGATGTTCCATTTACTAATAATTCCTAAAGTAGGTGCATTAACTCATTAATAAAACATGGAATACTAAAGTAACATAACATCATTAAAATCCTTTCATTCTATCCATTTGCATTAAAAGACCTTATTTTAGTTATTATTATATTTTTTTCTTTACGCCATGTATCTTGTTTCACAACACAGTAACTATTTACAATAAAGTATACATGGTTAAACAAACTATAATATTAATTGACTGCATGCTGGCCCAACCTCTATGAGATTGCTAGACAACAACTTCAAAATGCGAACTTGATGCAATCTTTAGTCTATTATTCCTGAAAAAAAATTTAATGCAGAAGAGTGAGTTTGCATACTCAATAAGTAAATGCATAATGATACTTCAATCTCAAATAACATAACAATATTTAAATATAAACAACTCATTATCATATCCATGCACGAATTAAAGAGTTTTTACTCTTAAATGCCACATAGGCTATCAAAAGTTATTGTCACACAAGCTATCATAAAGTGTTGCCACATTGGCTATAGATATCATTTCCACAAAGGCTTTCATTTTTGGTTGCCACATAGGCTTTAGTTATCATTGCCACATAGGCTACCAAATGTTATTCCCATATAGGTTGTTATATATTATTGCCACACTAGTTGTTGAATGTTATTACCACACAAGTTGTTATATATTATTACAACATAGGCTGTTGAATGTTATTACCACACAAACTATTATTTATCATTGCCATACAGGCTATGAATATTGTTGTTTGTCTAACAACATCAAATATTAATCTTTCAGCAAATCAACTATAAATCCAATAAAATTTTAGCAATATAATGACTAATAACAATACTCATAACTTTGACAGCTCATATCACCACATACTCCCATTCTCATGTCATCATTTCATCAATGCATTCATTAATATAATCTCATTAAATAACATTTCATTCCATTGAGTATATATTCGTGGCATTTAGCCAATCACACGTATAGTACCATTAGCGATTTACTTACCTCCTCCTTCATGTTTATTAGGCTGTGGATAGTCCCAGCTTATTCCCACTATTATCGTCAATGCCTCGAAGACCTATTTTAATATACCAAATCAATGTAGGATGATAAAATAAGATTTTCATCTTGTTATACAAATATGCTCTAGTAAAATATTATGAACTTGATAGGTTGTTTATATAATTACTTTTAACTCACAAATCCAAATGACTAATTCTTTTTTTTCAGTTTGAGGGGATATAACACTACAAATTTCATGTTTTACACTTTGTCAAAATCAGAACCTAAGTTCATCAAAATATAAGCGAACAAAAATACTTAGGTGATTTTGGTTGGTCGTGAACTAGCCTTAATGAATGAGCCATAACTCCTCACACACACCAAATCAAGAAAAACTATTTCATATGCATTTTATATGTGGAATAAAGCTACAATTTCATATTTTTCACTTTTCATAATTCCTATTCTAGGATTATGAAATCGTGGTAGAAAATTTTGCTCTAACAACAAAACCAACACAATCAGCTATTGTTCTATTGAATTTCAACTTCCATCTAAGAGTTCTACCCCAAATACTCCATAATTCTCACTAACCATGCATGATTAACATGTCATGATGGGTTAATTTGATGTGAACAAAATATAAATTAGCTTACCTAGAACCAGAAAACCTTAGGATTCCTTCTTATACAGTAAACTCTTCTCCCTCTCCTTCTTCTTTTTCTTCTTCTTCCTTCCTTCCTTCCTTTCTTTCTTCCTTAGCTCTCTATTTCTTTTGTTGTACCTCATGTCTAAGCTCTGTATTCTGATCCTAAAGGGTCAACAATTTGACTTGTAAACCTATTGTAACAAGACAAATCATGGTGTTGCATTTCTATTGGTTGGAAGTTCACTTTTCCTATTTTAGTCCCTCCTTTTTACTCCTTAAGCACCTCCATCCATCTCCTAATCCCTATATGCTCCTTATATTTTTATATAAGCTCTATAACACCATTATTTATGATGCTATAACATGCACACAACATAAGATAATTTTTCATGCAACTGTACAAACATTACATATACATTCAAGTGCTGCAAATACAACGGTGCAAGTGTCATTATTGTGCTTATCAAACTCACATGTCTAAACAATCATTTATCCAATGCATAAATTCAAATATAACATAATTAAAATGCATATGATTTGGGTTGAGGATGTTACAATTCTCCCCTTCTTATAGAAATTTCATCCTCGAAATTTTACTTACTATAACTTTAGAATATCTAAGAGCATTATCGTCTCATGTGTTCCTCTACTTCCTAAGTGGCCTACTTAGGTGAGTGATGGCTCCATCTCATTTTAACCATGTGTATCACTCGATTCCTTAACTGTTTTAGTCATTAATTAAGAATTTCAGCTGGTTGTTCATGATAAGTCATATCATCAGACAATTCAATCTCTGGCTCTGATAATACATGGCTAAGACTAGACCAATACCTTCAAAGCATAGAAACATGGAACACATCATGTATTTTAGATAATTCTACTAGTAATGCCAATCAATATGCCAAAGGCCCAATTCTATCTATGATCTCATATGGCCTAATGTACCTTGGACTCAACTTTCCCTATTTACCAAACCTAATAATGCCTTTCCATGGTGAAACTTTAAAAAATACTTTATCTCTAGACTCAACTTTTCTCATATATGTTTTTCAACATACCCTTTTTGCCTTTCTTAAGTAGGTTTCAAACATCTTCTGACTACTTGGATTTTGGCCACTATATCCTATACCATCTCGGACCTTATAACTGTCTCATCTCTTCAACATCCCAACAAATTGGACTTTTACATTTCCTGCCATATAAAGCTTCATATGGTGCCATACCAATACTGGACTGATAGCTATTATTATATGCCAATTCCATTAATGGCAAATGATCATCTTAATTACCTTTGAATTCCAACACACAAGCTCGCATCATATCCTCTAATGTGTGAATAGTCCTCTTTGATTGACCATCAGTCTGTGGGTGAAAAGTAGTGCTAAAATTCAAATGAGTACCCAAGGTTGTTTGTAAGTTGTTCAAAAAATGAGAAGTGAATCAAGGATCTCCATATAACACAATAGAAATAGGAATACCATGTAATCTCATAATCTTAGTAACATATATTTTAGTCAGTCTATGAAGTGAATTTGTTTGTCGTATAGGAAAGAAGTGTGCAGATTTTGTGAGTCTATCTATAATAACCCAAACAACATTATGCCTTTGTTGTGTCTGAGGCAAACCAATAACAAAATCTATTGAAATTTTCTCCCATTTCCATAAGGGAATAGATAAAGGATGCACCTTACCTGTTGGTGTTTGACGTTTTGCCTTGATCTATTGGCTGGTTAAACATCTTGATATTGACCACAAAAAATGTGACCGTACGTTTCTATACATTTTTGTACTTCCATGGTGCATAAAATATGGTGCATTGTGTGCCTCTTATATAACCTCTGATCTCAAACCATCAACATCTGGTACATAGACTTGACTACCCATTGCTATCATCCTGTCATCTCTAATCAAAAAATTAGTCTTCTTACGTTCCTGTATCTTTTGTAGCATTTTTCTGCAAATATGGATCCTCCATCTGAACTTCTCTAATTTTGTCATCTATCACAGGCTTTAACTGAAGAGTAGCCATTAAAGCTGTCACATTCTCAATCTCAAATTTGCATTCAAAACACGAAGATTAACCAAAGATGTCAAATTATAACCAACCATACCGACAAAAACATCTAAGGTTTTTCGGCTTAAAGCATCAGCAACAACATTAGCCTTACCCGAATGATAATCAATAGTATAATCATAGTCCTTCAATAATTCCATCCATCTTCTCTACCTTAGGTTCAATTCTCTGTATGTTGGAATATATTTTAAGCTTTTCTGATCTACCAGAATCTGAAAAGTCTCTCCATACAAGTAATTCCTCTAAATTTTTAGGGCATGGATAATGGCTGCCAACTCCAAGTCATGTGTAAGATAATTCAGCTCATGAGGCCTTAGCTGTCGAGAAACATAAGCTATCACTTTTCTATGTTGCATTAATACATAACCTAACCCTTATCATGATGAATCAGTGTACACCACTATCCACCATTTGTTGATGGTAATGCCAATATCGGTGTCATAGTCAATCTCTTATTTAGTTCCTCAAAACTTTGATGACATTGATCATCCTATTTAAATGCTACATTCTTACGTAATAATTTTATCAGTGGCCTAACAATAATGGAGAATCCTTCTATAAATCGTCTATAATAACTAGCTAGCCCAATAAAACTACGCACCTCTGATACATTTTTGGGTGGATTCCACTCTAAAATGGCTTTCACCTTAGCTGGATCACGTCGAACACCATGTTTAGACACAATATGCCCTAAAAGGACCAATTGTTCCATCTAAAAGTCGCATTTGTTCAATTTGGCATATAACTATTTTTCCTTTAAGAAATGTAATACGATTCTTAGATGTTACTCATGCTCCTCATGATTTTGTGAGTATATGAGAATGTTATTAATGAACACAATCACAAACTGATCAAGATATTGCTGGAAGGTACGATTCATTAATGCCATAAATGTTGCTAGTGCATTAGTTAACCCAATAGGCATAACAACAAACTCATAGTGATCATATATAATATGAAAAACAGTTTTTGGAATGTCTGGCTCAGCAACCCTCAGCTGTCAATACCCAGATCTCAAATAAATTTTTTAAAATACAGTTGCTCCCGAAGTTGGTCAAGCAAATTGTCAATTCTCGGTAAGGGATATTTATTCTTTACTATTACTTGATTCAGTTGCGTATAATCAATACACAATCATATACTTTCATCCTTTTTCTTCATAAATAACACTGGTGCCCCCCAAGGAGATGTACTAGGCCAAATGAAACCTTTTTATAACAATTCTTCTAATTGTTTCTTTAGTTCTTGCAGTTCCACTACTGCCATTTGATGTGGTGCAATAAAAATAGTTACTACTCTTGGTGAACCCGATAAATCATCAAGAAATACTTATGGAAATTATTTCACTATAGGAATATCTACCAAACCTAAACTAGGAATGGTAATGTCCACCATACTTGCTAGAAATGCATCACACCCTTTTTTGATTAGTTGAATAGCCTGAATAACTGAGATTAAGCAAGTCAAAATAATTTTGCACTCCCCAACAAATATAACTCTTAATTATTTTGAAGATATGATTATCAATTCTTTAGCATGACAATCTAAAACTGCATGATGGTTTGCTAACCAGTCCATCCCTAAAATAACGTCGAATTCCTTAAAGTTCATCAATATTAAATATGCATTCAATACGACACCAGATAATAGCACAGGAAAAGTTATACATACTTTGTTTGCAATCACATTACCTCTAGCAGGCATCAAAACACCTAAATCATATCCTAAGGATTCAATTGCAACATGCACTCGTGATGCAAATTATAAAGACATAAATGAATGCATGGATCTTAGGTCTATCAAAACATAAGCATCTACATTACAAATAGGAATTGTACTAGAAACAACTTCAAGAGCTATTGGAGCCTCTTGAAGACTGATAGCATAAACTCTAGCATGTGGTTGAGTATAGGCTACTTGTCCGCCATTGAAAATTGAAGTTGGTCTACTATGTCCTCCTCTACCCCTACCTCGACCTCTACTTATGCATGTGTCATGAAAATTCTCCCCAACACTACTCTGCCCAAGTACATGATATTCCCTTCTAATCAAACCTGCCATTGGACAATCTCGGCTCATGTGGCTTAGCTATCTACAAGTATAACAAGTAAGCCTTTTAGATCCCCAACACTTTCCCAAATGAGTTCTTTAACAATTATTATAAATTGGGGCTACACCTCTACCTAGTATGCTCATAGGTCCGCTCCTACCCTCTGAGCCTTCAAAACATCCATAGCTACCTCTACCCAATGCCATGGATATTAATCTACTAGGATGATTTTGGCCTCAGCCTCTTTGATTACCAGTAACTCCTTGTAATCCTGATCCCATAGATGATGTGCAACCACCTCTTTTTATTGCTCTGTTTGGTTCTCCACTCCACCTTATTTAACTTCTCTTCCTTCTCACCTCAATTGCATTCCTCTATTGGATCACCTGCTCAGCTCGAATAGCTATTGCTAATAATGCAGTATAATTGGCTGGCTTACTACTAATCGATCTCGAATTTCTAACCTTAGTCCCTTCTCAAATTTTTGGCACTTTAATTCCTCTATAGCTACATACTCCGGGGCATATATGAAGATTTTAATAAATTACACTTCATAGTCTGCCATTGTCATATCATTTTATTGTAATTGGAAAAACTCCATCTTCTTCTCATCTTAGTATGCTGCTAGTGTGTATTTGTTTGCAAACTCCCTTAGAAAATCACCCCATGTAAAAGTCATCGGTTGGGCAGTGCTACTTGGAATAGTCTCCCACCAATCTAACACATTCATTTGAAGAAACGATACTACATGTACATTCAAGCCTATTCAATATTCTCTCAGTTCTTCTAAGCCACTCTTTAGCCTCAGCAGGATCTGTAGTGCCCTCAAATTGAATTATCGCTTGCTTCCTTAATCTATCATAATTCTTATCTATGGCAGGTCTTGCATATACTTGTGCTGCAAATCTCTACATCATCTCAGTAAACTGCATGATATTTGGGTTTACACCCACAGCTGAAATATTTCTTGACATCTCAAAATTCTCTGCAACATGGTCAACATGTTCGCGTGTATGAACAAACTCAACAGACTCATTTCTAAACTCTTGGCCAACATCAACTCTATCAGTGCATCCATACTCCTATATGCCAATGCATATAAGTATTAACACAATGCAAATATCATATATAGCACATTCATTTTACACATGTCTACAGAATCATTTACTCGCTCTGATACCACTAAAATGTGACGTCCTATTTACTAATAATTCCTAAAGTAGATGCATTAACTCATTCATAAAACATGGAATACTAATGTGACATAACATCATTAAAATCCTCTCACTCTATCCATTTTCATTAAAAGACCTTATTTCAGTTATTATTATATCTTTTTTTCTTTATGCTATGTATCTTGTTTCACAATATAGTAACTATTTACAATAAAGTATACATGGCTAAATAAACTAGAACACTAATTGAATGCATGTTGACCCAACCTTTATTAGATTCCTAGACAATAACTACAAAATGCAAACTCGATGCAATCTTTAGTCTACTATTCCTAAAAGAAAATTTAATGCAAAAAAGCGAGTTTGCATATTCAGTAAGTAAATGCATAACGATACTTCAATCTCAAATAACATAATAACATTTAAATATAAACAAATCATTATTATATCCATGCACAAATTAAAGAGTTTTTACTCTTAAATGCCACATAGGCCATCAAAAGTTATTGTTACACAGGCTGTCATAAAGTGCTGCCACATAGGCTATAGATATCACTGCCACAAAAGGCTTTCATTTTTTGTTGCCACATAGGCTATAAATATTATTGCCACATAGGCATTAGATATAATTGGCACACAAGCCATCGAATGTTATTGCCACATAAGCTGTTATATATTATTGCCACACAGGCTATTGAATGTTATTGCCACACAAGTTGTTATATATTATTGCCACATAGGCTGTTTAATGTTATAACCACACATGCTGTTATATATCATTGCCACACAGGCTATGAATATTGTTGTTTCCCAACAACATCAAATATTAGTCTTTCAGCAAATCAACTATAATTCCAATAAAATTTCAACAATATAACGATTAATAACAATACCCATAACTTTGGCAGCTCATATCACCACATATTCCAATTCCTAAGTCATAATTTATCAATGTCTCATGAAGAGTATAACCATCTTTTCATCAATGTATTCATTAATATCATATCATTAAATAACATTTCATTCCATTGAGTATATATTCATGGCATTTAATCAATCACGTGTATAGTACTATTAGCTATTTACTTATCTTCTCCTTTAAGTATATTAGGTTGTGAATGGTCCCAGCTTATTCCCATTATTATCTTTAATGCCTCGAGGAGTTATTTCAATATAACAAATCAATCTAGGATGATAAAATAAGATTTTCATCTTGTTATAACAATATGCTCTAGTAAAATATCATGAACTTGATACGTTGTTTCTATAATTACTTTTAACTCACAAATCCAAATGACTGATTATTTTTTTAGTAAAACTAGACATATATGGGTACACCATATCCAAAATTCAGTAAAAAATATGCACTACATAATTTATGGTCAATTTTATGATTTTGCCCTTTTCAATATCATCTCAGCCTGAGTAGGGCTTACATTATTAGATATATCTCAAATCTTACAAATTCAATCCCAAAAAAGATTTACCAGAAGTTAGTGAACACATATAGTAACATTTTTCATATTTTACTCATTGTCTAATTCAATTTGTAAAGTTACCAGAATAAATGACCAATCTTAGTGTGACACCCCAATTAATAATCATTTAATTTTCTCTTTAAGTCTATCCATTGTCATTTAAAATACCTAATTTTTTTTTTTGTTTCACTATGTATCTTGTTCACCACTTAGTAACTATTTACAACAAAACATACATGAATAAATAAACTAAAATACTAATTGGTTGCATACTGGCCCAACCTCTCTTACACTGCTAGACAGCGACTTCGAAAAGTATACTGGATGCAATCTTTAGTCTACTCTTCTTGAAATAATATTTCATACAAAAGAGTGAGTTTGCATATTCAGTAAGTAAATGCATAACGATACTTCAATCTCAAATAACATAATAATATTTGAACATAAATAACTCATCATCATATCCATGTACGAAATAAATAGTTTTTCCTCTTAAATGCCACATAGGCTATCAAAGGTTATTGCACAAATAACATAACAACATTTAAACATAAATAACTCACCATCATATCTATGTACGAAATAAATAGTTTTTCCTCTTAAATACCACATAGGCTGCAAAGGTTATTGCCATACTTGCTATTATATTTTATTGCCACACTGGCTATTATATCATTGTCATACAGGTTGTTGCCACACAGGCTATTATATCATTGCCACACAGGCTGTTTTATCATTGTCACATAGGCTATTATATCATTGCCACACAGGCTATTATATCATTGCCACACAGGCTATCATCTCCTTGCTACACAGGCTATAATATCATTGCCATATAGACTATTATATCATTGCCACACATGCTATTTTATCATTGCCACACAAGCTATTATATCATTGTCACACATGTTGTTTTATCATTGCCACACAGGTTATCATCTCCTTGCCACATAGGTTATTGTATCATTGCCATACAGGCTATTATATCATTGCCACACAGCCTGTTTTATCGTTGCCACACAGGCTATCATCTCTTTGCCACACAGGCTATTATATCATTGTCACACACACTATTATATCATTGCCACATAGGCTACGCCACACAGGCTGTTTTATCATTGCCACACAATATATCATCTCCTTGCCACACAAGCTATTTTATCATTGCCACATAGGCTATCATCACCTTGCCACATAGCCTATTAAATATTATCGCCACACAGCCTATTAAATACTATCACCACACAGCCTATTAAATACTATCGCCACATAGACTACTAAATATTATCGCCACACATGCTATTAAATATTATCGCCACACAGGCTATTAAATATTATCGCCACATAGACTATTAAGTATCATCGCCACATAGGCTATTATATATCATCGCCACATAGGCTATTAAATATTATTGCCACACAGACTATTAAATATTATTGCCACATAGGCTATTAAATATTATCGCCACACAGGCTATTAAATATTATCGCCACATAGGCTATTAAATATTATTAAATCAAGAATATAACAATCTTTCATCTATGTATTCCACAATATCATCACATTAAACAACATTTCATTCCATTGAGTATAAGTTCATGGTATTTAACCAATCATACATATAGTACCATTAGCTATTTACTTACCTCATCCTTCAAACTTATTTAGTTGTGGATGGTCCCGACTTATTCCCACTATTATCCTCAATGCCTCGAGGACCTATTTCAATACACCAATTCAATTCATGGTGATAAAGCAAGATTTTCATTTTGTTATGCAACTATGACATGATTCATGCAAGTGGACCTAGTATTTATGCATATTTTCCTTATATGGCAGCCTGAGCTTAATATACTCTCATAGCAATAACTCCAGATATACTCATCCAAATTACTTGATTCTTTTTTTCAAATAAACTGGACATATAATGATACAACATATCCAAATTTCAAGGCAATATAAGACACATATAAAATGTGGTGTATTTTTAAATTTGTCCCTATTGCAATGTTATCTCAGTCTGAGTAGGTCTTACATAGGTATATCTCAAATTATACAAATCCAATTGTAATAATAATCTACCACCAGTTACAAAACATATAAAGGAACATTTTTCATGTTTTACTCTTTGTCTAATTCAGTATATAAAGTCACCAAAACAAAGGACCAAATCTCAGGGTAAGCAAGTTTGTAACATGATGACAACCAGTCATGATGAAGGGACAATATCTCAACAACCATGCTGGATTTTGCAACAATATTTCACAAGCATGTATATCATACATAAATATACAATTTCATGTTGAGATCATCATCAAATTCTGAATCTATGGCCATCAACTTCTTGGAAAATAGATTCAAAAGAAATGTGAGGTTTCATCCCGGTATAGAGTCAGTACCAATCAATGAGCCATATCTCTTTCCACATAGCAAATCAATCAAAACTGATTTACAAGTATTTATAGAGGACATAACCCTGGAAATTTCATGTTTTACACTTTGTCAAAATCAGAACATAAGGCCATCAAAATATAAGAAAACATAAGACTAAGATCATCTGGATTCGTATTTAACCCAGTCCTACTTAAGGAGTCATATCTCCTCACACACACAAAATCAAGCAAAACTGTTTCTAAGACATAAAGCTACAACTTTCATATTTTGCACTTTCCCTAATTCATCTTCTAAGGTTATGAAATCATGGGTACAAAATCCTGCTCTAACAATATAGTACAACACAAACAGCTCTAGTTCTCTTGGATTCAACTTCCATCCAAGAGCTCTACCTCAATTACTCCAAAATTCTCACTATTCATGCATGATTAATATGTCATGAGAGGTTAATTTCAGGTGAGAAGAAGATAAATTAACTTACCTATTATCCCATAATTAGAAAACCTTAGGCAACTCACTCTTCTCCCTCTCTTCTTCTTTTTCTTCTTCTTCTTCTTCTTCTTCTTATCTCTCTTTCACTCTCTTTCTGCAATACCTCTCGAATTACCCCTCAATTCTACCCTAACTAGCATATATAAACTTATTATAATAATATAAAATCATGGTGCTTCATTTCCATTGGTTGGAAGGTCACTTTTCCTCTTTTAGACCCTCTTCTTCATTCTTTAAGCACCTTCAGCCATCTTTTAATCCTTAAATGCTCCTTATACTCTTAAATAAGCTCTATAACACCATTATCTATGATGTTATAACATGCACACAACATAAGACAATTTTCCATGCAACTGTACAAACACTACATATATGTTCAAGTGTCCTAAATATGACGGTGCAAGTGTCATTGTCATGCTTCTACAAATCGCATGACTAAATGATCATTTATCCAATGCATATGTTCATATGGGATTTCATATTATTTATGCAATGAATATGTTCAAGTGATAATGCCAATGGATGTGGATAGGGATGTTACATAGCAAGCAACTATTGGTTTAGTTTTCCATTGGAAAATATAAAGATGATGTTTTGTGTGATGTTGTAAAATGCATGCAGGTCATATTTTACTTGGTCGATCGTGGCAATTTGATAGGAAAGTCATACATGATAGGTATAAAAATCATTATTCCTTTACACTTAATCATTGATATTTTGTATTAACTCTTCTTAAAACATTGCAAGCTTAAGAGGATCAACTAAGTATAGCAAGAGAATGCAGAATGAGAGAAAACTAAATTTATGAGGAAGAAGAAAAGAAAGAAAGTATGCAAAAGAGAGAAAAAAGTGAGGAAGAGGAAAAAAATTGAAAAAAAAAAAAAGAAAGTATGTAAAAAAGAGAGAAAAGTGAAGGTGAGAAAGAAAGAAAATTTGAAAAGAAAAGTGTGCAAATAAGAGACAAATATGAGAAAAAGAGCTTGTTTGCAAAATAGAGTAAGGTTAAAATTGTTTTGATTGCTAGGCAACAACTACTTATATTTATGTACAATGATGTCTATCTTTCTACTACCAACCTTAACCCATCTTTGCCTAGTGTTGTTGTGTCTTTATTGTAAGAATTTGAGGATCTATATCTCAAGGAGACTCCCTAGGGATTACCTCCCTTAAGACGTATTAAGCACTAAATAGACTTTATACCTAGATCTACCATACCAAATCAACCAGCTTATAAAGCTAATCCTAAGGAAACTAAGGAGATCCAAAGGCAAGTAGTTGAGTTGGTGTAAAAAGGTTTTGTGAGGAAAAGTCTTAGTCCATGTGCAGTTCTTGTCATCTTAGTCTCAAAGAAAGATGGAACATAACATATGTGTGTAGATTGTTGAACAACTGACTAGATAATGGTTAAGTATAAACATCCTATCCTTAGATTAGATGATATACTTGATGAATTGCATGTCTCTTATTTGTTTTCCAAAATTGATTTGACATGTGGTTCTTATCAAATTTGCATGAAAGGGGGAGATGAGTGGAAAATTGCTTTTAAAACTAAATATGGATTGTATGAGTGGTTAGTAATTCCATTTGGTTTAACTAATGCACCTAGTATATTCATGAGGTTGATGATTCATATTTTGCATGCTTTCATAGTGAAATTTCTGGTAGTTTACTTTCATGATATTTTGGTTTATATAGCAAGAATTTGGATGAGCATATGAAACATTTGCATGATGTGTTTAATGTGTTAAGGGAACATTAATTGGATGTTAATCTTAAGAAGTGCACATTTTGCATGGAATCTATTTTATTTCCTAGCTATGTTATTAGTTCACAAGGTATTAATGTTGATAAAGAAAAGGTAAAGGTGATAAGGGATTGGTCTACACTTAAGAATGTGAACGAGGTAAGAAATTTCCTTGGTTTAGCAAGTTTCTACCAAAGGTTTGTTGAGGATTTTAGTTCTATTGCTTTACCTTCGAATGAACTTGTTAAAAAGAATGTTGTCTTTAATTAGGATGATGTGCATGAATAAGCTTTTAATACTTTGAAAGATAATTTGACTAATGCACATTTATTTTGTTTGTCTAACTTGGACAAAGTCTTTAAGGTAGAATGTAATGCAAATAGGGTTGGAATAGAGGTTGTTTTGATTTAAGATTCCAAACCAATTACATATTTTAGTGGAAAGCTTAAAGAAGCAGCATTAAACTATCCTACTTATGATAATGAGCTTTATTCATTGGTGAGAACTCTTTAAACATGACAACATTATTATGGCCAATGAAATTCATCATTCATTCTAATTACAAGAGCTTAAAGTTTTTTCAATCCCAAGGTAAGTTTAATAAAAGGCGTGCTCAATGTTTAAAGAGCTTTGAAATAATTTTCTAATGTAATCAAATATAAGCATGGGAAAGAAAATTTTATGGTTGATGCATTATTAAGGAGGAATACATTACTTACTTTGTAAACTGAAGTACTTGGTTTTGATTTATTTAATGACTTATATGCTAGTGATGTTGATTTCAACCAATTATGGACGCATGTGCTAAGTGTGCATTTGGTGATTTTTATAAACATGAGTTATTCAAGAAAGACAAAATATTTGTGCCTAGTTCTTATATTCGTGAGTTGCTTGTTAGGGAGACTCATAGTGGTGGTTTAATGGGACACATTAGTGTGCAAAAGACTTTAGACATATTGGATGAGCATTTTTATTATCATAATATGAAACATGATATGCAATCTATCTATGATAAGTGCATTACATATAAGCAAACAAAGTCTAAAGTTAAACCACATGGTTTATATACCCCCTTACTTATGCCTAACCATCCTTGGTTTGATATTTCCATGGATTTTGTCATAGGTTTGTGAAGTTTTTAGAGTGCCAATGATAGCATATTTGTTATTGTTCATAGGTTTAGTAAGATGGCTCATTTCATTGCATGTTCTAACCAATGATGCAACATAAATTATTGATTTGTTCTTTAAAAAGGTAGTTCATTTGCAAAGTACATCTAAGACCATTGTTTGTGATAGAGATGTTAAGTTCTTAAGTTGTTTTTGGTGCACTTTGTGGAGTAAATTGAGAACTAAAATCTGTTTTCGACTGTTATACATCCTCAAATGGATGGACAAACTAAAGTAGTTAATAGGACACTCACTACTTTGTGTTGCGCTATCATTCAAAACAACTTAAAACATTAGGAGAAGTGTTTGCCACATATTGAGTATGCATATAATCGAGTTGTTCATTCTACTGTATTTTTTTTTCTCCTTTTGAAGTTATTTATGTCTTTAATCCTTCAACTCCTTTGGATATTTTACCTTTGCCTATTAATAAGCATGTTAATTTTAATGGTAAGAAAAAGGCAAATTTTATGAAGGTTTTACATGCCAAGGTTCGAGCTAACATTAAAAGGAAGAATGAGAAATATGTTAAGCAAGCTAATAAGGGGCAAATGAAGGTTAGAGATTGGGTTTGGGTGTATATGTGTAGGAGAGGTTTCCTACACAAAGGAAATCAAAATTGTAACCTAAAGGAGATAGACCTTTTCAAGTTTTGGATATGATCAATGATAATGCCTACAAACTTGATTTGCCAATCAACTATGGTAACATTAGTACTACTTTTAACATTGCTAATTTATCTGTATTTAATGTAGGAGATTCAAGGATGAATCCTTTTGAAGAGGGAGGGAATGATGGAGATCAAGGTGCCAACCAAAGCATTCCTAAGTTTTCCCAAAATCTATTACAAGAAATTAAAGATCTATTTACTAGAGGAAAGGCTAAGAGGATGAAAAAGGCATTACAAGGATTAATCATAGAGATGCTAGGGTACAGATTCTTGAAGATGTCAATGAATTACTAAGATTAATTACTTATATTCATGTTATCAAAGGTTTAACATATGAAGAACAAAGTTTGGAGCAAATGCCAAAGCAAGTGGATGCATATGGAGCTGAGTTAGACAAAAAGGAGCTGAACATAGGACCTTATTTCATGCTTGCAACTTTTACTTCATAAGTCTTCTATCACCTCTATGACAAAAGTCGTAGGCCGCGACACACTCAATTCCAACTTTATATAATTGCCTAAAATTTAGTCAAATTTAGCCATTTTTGAGTTGTTTGTTTCTTAGTTGGTTAGGATACTTATTTAGAATGAGTTTCCTAGATAGATATGACTTTAAATAGGAAATTGTGACCTTTTCTATGAAGGAAACTTCACATTCGATGGCTATTTAAAAGCCTCGTTAATGTATTATGAGTTAACATTATCTTTGATCAATAATATTAAGTATGGGCAAGTTTTTGCTTTGCTTTCTTGTGTTTTAGGGTGAATACAAAATTTAGACTTATCAAAGGGAGTGATCAACCTTTGTGGCATCTTTAAGATTAGAGTTTTAAGGAGTTAGTTTCATTAGGGTTCTAATATTTAGTTAACAACTTGACTTCTAGCATTTTTAGGCAAAATAACAAATCATATAAAGGGTTCCTAGAATAGGTCATTTAGTTGGTTCTTTATCATTACTCTCAAATATTCAATCATTTTCTTTTACAAGAATAGTACAATGTAATTAAGCTTTCAAGCTTGAGCTAAGCCTTTAGTTGAGCTTATTAAAGTAGCTTCATGTAGCTTATTCGTTTTTTTTAGTATAATTCATTGAGGTTTAAGAAATATGCAAGATGATCTCAATAGTAGCAGTTGTTCTTAATTTTTCTTAATATCTATTTTCTCATTCATATATTTTAAGTCTATTAGAGGACTTCATAGATATAAATCTCTAAGAAAAATTAACCAGTACAAACATAATTAAAAACCTATCAAAATTGTCATAATAACATTTATTACCATATCAAAGATTTTTTAGTGCATTTCCATGCACATTGATTGTTAATGTGTTTAACATATGACTTTAATGGTCATTTGCTTTCATTTTTCTTTTCTAGATAATGAGCATTGAGATGAGCCTACAATCGTCAAGTTTTCTTACAATGATCATTGCTAGCTCTTATTAATTGTTGAACAATTTTTATTTTACATAGACTTCATAACCTTATCCATAATTCTCAAACCATTATTGGCTAGATTCATATGCTCATTGTACTATTAATTATAATTAGAGGCATCCTCCATGCTTATTAAGACTTAAGACTTGCTTAGATACTTACAAAACTCTATAGCATTGTCTAAAGTATTTTGCAATGGTGGTTGTTCAATTTCCATGCTTGTTGCACCATTAATAGTTATTAAAGAATTTTGGTACTCATTATTACCTCATATGTCTAAGTTGACTTAATAGGCATTTTCCATTTTTACATAATCCATGAAGCTTATCTATGGTTACTGAATATTGTCCATAGTCATTAAATGAATTTTAAATCACATAAATGAGATAGTTAGTTTTAGAGAACTTTCTCAATAGTCATTTAGCTTATTGAATAGTCATTATGAACTTCAACAATAATTGGATGTTTGACCATGGTCATTAATAGAATTTGCATTAGATTTTTTTAGCCTTTAGTTTTTTCAGATTTATGCAAAGTTGCTTGGATCATACTTGAATACTATTTACCTATGAATGTTGACTTTCCGTATATTATTTTGAGCTATATTTAAGCCTTTTTAAGATGTGAAGAGCTACTTTTCATTTTTTTTAATTGAATTGTGTGACATTTTAGAGATAGAAAATTGTATATGAAGTTAAAGGTGGAGGGACTTGTGTTTGGTTCACCCCTTAAACCAACTAAAAAAAAGAAGGTGATTTTCGAAAATCATCAAGATAGGGATTATGTAAGCTAACATTTACTTAAGGAAAGTATATAAGATATACTTGAAGCATATGCACAAGACTTAGATATTTAACCCTTATTTGTGATCATCAAAACAAGAATTAGAACCCTAAAATTCAATAGGCTTTATGAAGTGATCTACAACCATTTTATGCATAAATATATACTGCATGCAAACTTCCTTTTGTGCAACCATATCTCTTACAAAGTTATACTTATTGTTTTTAATGTGTTTAATCTTAGAGTGATACATGAGATCTTTTATGAACGAGATTCATGTTTGGCTATTTCACTAACATTAAGTTCAATACATCTTTGTTGAATTTCAAGTTATTCAAGAATTTTTTTTAAGCCAAAGAACCTATTGCATTATAGTTGAAAAGATCACAAATTCAACTTTTATTATACATAAAGTTATACAAGTTTGTTTTTTACTACTCTAAGAGATTGCTCAATTATCTTTTAAGAAAATATAACTAGTTGTAGATTTTCTTTTACCTAAATCTCCTCCTTAAAATTAGTGTATATGAAGACTAAAGTTGTTGATCATTTTCTTAATGAATAATCTACAGTGCCTTTATGATACCTCAATATTCTCTTTACAGTATTCTAAGGGTTTTTACAATAGATGGTAGCCACCATCTATGTCATCCTCAAGGTCTAGCCCCTCCAATAGGCCTAGCTCAATGCCCCATACTTGCCAACAAAGATAGCATAAGTCTTCAAGTAGTTGAATAAGACCCAATAACAAAATGAAAGGAATTGAAAGGTGCATACGATGAGAACTCTCCAAGCACCATACATGTACCCCATGCCGTAAGAACACCAGTCGAGACATCTATAGAGGTACGCTTGTCATAGAGCCCAAGTCGAAACAATGCAGTAAGCCCAAATCCTCTAGCTCTAACACCAAGTAAAGCTCGACCACATCAGAGTTTCTCAAGAACAAGATCCCTGATAGAGCATATAATAGGAAATAATATGCAAGTTGGTCAACTACCTCATCGGAGCTATTGTTGATGACCCGTGGCACACTAGATTGTATGCTCGACCTTGCCACAGTCTTGCTACCTTGGAGCAAGGGAAGTTAAGGATCCTAAGCAAGTAGTCCCTTTGAAGCACCGATTCATGCCCCTCATAATCTATGGGTAGGGGAATACCCGTGAATCACAACCCGATTAAGAAGGTGAAGTCCCCAAGAGTGATTTTCACCTCATTGATCAACGGTAGATGGAAGGTGTGAGTCATGTCCATCCACCTCTACAACAGTGCGTGTGTCATCACTAGGTTGACCTTCGACGTCTCATCTGGTAGCATCTAAATGGGCCACAACTTGGGGATGCAATGTTTGAGCCCACTCTCTAGCAGGACCCACAACCTCGCCTTCCTTCTAAAAGGCAATAATCCTTTGCAAGGAAAAGGAAAAGAAACAAAAAGGGGGAATGAATCACAAAAAATACCTATATGCATATATTTTCTACAGAGTTATCAAGGATAGAGAATGAAAATACCATAAAGGTCTAAATTCAAAGGCAAAGAAACAATGAGTCCTAGTTATTGGGGGAATAATTGTAAGTTTTGAGGAAATTATAAAGATAGTTTACTAATAAAAAATCTGGTGTCGACCAACAAAGTGTCATAGACTGGCAAAATCATAAAAAAAAAATGAGTTTTTCACTCAAGTTTATACCCTAATTGCTCTTAAATTACTCTATAAATTATTTTGGTTTTTCTTTGTGCAGGTCACAGATTAAAGCCTAAAGTGAACACAAATCAAGGCAATAGACTAGTTTAATAGATAAAAAAATAAATTTTATTAAAAAAAAGGGTGAGTGTCTTAGAAATTATTTCTAAATATTTTATAAGCTAACCTAAAATAACCAAGCAAAAAAGCAAATTCTAAGTAGAGCTTAAAATCTACAATGACAAGTGAACACAGAAAATAAAATAAAATGAAAGGAAAGAGAAAAAAATGCCTACCACTCTCGAGGTGGCTCCTGCAAGGTGATGGTATAGGTTGTACATTATCGATATGTCGCCAGTTGGCAGAAATTCGGGTGGGACCATCTTTACAGTCCCACCCCTAAACAGGCTCATCCATGCGAACCCCTAGTGGGATCGCAACTCCTCCAAAGTATTTAAGGTCACAAGGTCCTCATAAGGAAACTCTTTATGGATGTCGGGCATCTCATCATTGTGATAGTCGACCCTGATAATCACTTGAAAAGCTAAGGGAACATAAGAACTAAGTCCAAATCTTTGAGAGAGAAGAAGAACTGCACAAATAAGACAAGTCGCTTTCAAGGGGGTATTTTTAATGGATTAGGGCTATACAACCTTGGCTGGTTTGTATACACCTTAAGTCTAGACAATCATACCTAAGTTGTATAGCCCTTTTTGGCTAAACCAGCCCGATTTAAACCTTACAGGTCCAACTCTCTCTTTAACCCATAAGCCTCGATCCCCTTTTAATCCATAAGCCCCAATTAAGCCCAAATTACCAAAATACCCCTAACCTTCCCTCAAGCCCATTTAAAGCCTAAAATTACCAAAATACCCTTAACTTTCCCTTAAGCCTATTATGTCCAAATTGCCAAAAAAAAAAAAACATTTACTTTCCAAGCAACCCCAAAATAGAAAAATTACTAAAATGCCATTTACCTTTCTAAATAATCCTAAAACAATAAAATTACCATACTGACTTTAGCCTCTCAAAGAACCCTAGAGCACCTAAATTACCAAAATACCCTTAACTCATTAAAGGGTCCTAAAGTGGCCAATTTATCAAAATACCCTCATTGTTCTTAAAACCTAAAGAACACCTTAAGCTTATTGATTCAAGTCAGACCATTAAAATACTCCTTTGACGATAAACTTGCCCCTTTCGAACCCTTAATAATATTCTGAAGAAAGAACTACAATCTACCGTAAAAGGGAAAACCCTAAAAAAGCTCTTCCTATGACATTAAGGGCCCAAAGCCATTACCCTGAGGGAGGAATAAACCTTTAGGATACTCAGAAGAGCTACAAAGATATGGATTCAATCTTATAAATGCTATAAGGGTTCAAATGACATAAGAGCTACTAAGAGGGCATCCTTGAGCTAGAATCATTAGTTAAAAAGACTAAAAGTACTCATAAATAAGTGTAAGACATCAGTGATTGTAAGAGGCCAATTATCCAATACCAAAACACTTGGTACCTACTAGAGAACTTATGAAAACACTTTAATACCTACTAGAGAGCTATTAAAGAGACATTAAAACATTTTGCACTTGCTAGAAAGCTGTTAAAACCACTTCAGTAATATTTGTTACTTGCTAGAAAACTATTAGAACCACTTCAATACCCATTAGAAAGCTACTGAAGAGCTGTCAAAACACTTAGTACTTGCTAAAGAGCTGTTAAAACTACTTTAGTACCTACTAGAGAGTTGTTGAAAACTATCAAAATTCTTAGTACCTACTAGAGAGTTGCCATAACTACTTCAGCACCTGCAAGATAGTTGAATAATACCTGCCAAAACACTTGGTACTTGCTAGAAAGTTGTTAGAACGACTTTAATACTTGTTTATGGAGCTAGTAAAGACTTGTATCCTTGGGTATCCTTACTAATGTTTGCATTATCTACTTTGCTTTGTTAAGACTTGTTCAAATAATCATTTTTTCAAATATTATTTTTCAAGCCCCACAAAGCAGGGGCAAACTGTAAGAATCAAATTTAAACCTCTGGATGCAAATCCCAATGATGAAAATCACTAAATTAATTCCCTGGAATGCACAAGGAATTGCCAAAGGAAGAGATAAAAAGATTTAAAAAGCTTTAGACAAGCCCAAAACTAAACACAAAGTTACCTACTAGGGTTAATAAGTTGTACAACCCATCAACTAGGGTTATACAACCTATAAACCAGGGTTGCACAACTATGCATAAGGCTATACAACCTACCCTAAAATCCTAATTCTTAGAAACTTTTAGAATTGGTCCCCTCTTAAACCCTAGGGTTGTATAGCCTTGACATATGGATGTACAACCCATTCTTAGATCTATAGCCTACATGCAAACCTTAATTCTAGGAGATTCATCTCCCTCTTTATGATTGGATGTATTCATAGTGTGACTGAAACCATTTATAGCATTGTGCACTCACCCAACACCTATAAGTACCCTTCCTGTTTGAAGATTGGGAGAGGCTTAGCTAACCCTAAGATTACTCTACCAAAATCTACTCACATACAACCCTCAAACATAGAAATCCTAAACCCTAACTCACCTTAATTCATTCCAAGGTAGAACTAGACTTAATCTTTGCATTTTTGTGCATTCCCTAAGCATTTCAAAGGAAGGCATTGAATTTGTGAGCCTCTGGGGGCAATAAAAAATATAAAGGCATCTAGGAATCCCCTTACTCTCATTTTTCTTCTTTCCCTTCTTCTTTCTTTCTTTATTTTCAAAACCCAGGAAATAGGGATTGTACAACCTTGTCTATAGGTTGCACAGCCCTATGCCTAGCTTACAACCCAATTTGACTGGTAAATTTTTTTTTTTTTTTTTTTGCCAAAAGATGATCCTCTTTCCTTACCTAGATTTCACCTTATTCAAACCCTTCTTTTTTGTGATTTTTCAATGTTCAAGTAACAAATTAGGGAGAGGTTAAACATCATAGGATCCCTATTCATATCAAAATATGGTATTTGAGAATGATGTTTAAATGATTTCACAACTTCTTTTCATATAATGTTTCATGTTCCTTTTTTTATGATCTAGTGTGATGTTAAGGTTATGTTTTGATCCTCTTTTGATAGTGAATAAATAAAGAGTTAAACACTCCTAGAACTTTGAGAGTCATTCTATACTTATGTACATTTTTGGTTATGCATTTTTAAGCACTATCAAATGCATGCTTTGCTATATAATTTCTTTTGTGATTAGCATTCCAATCTTCTTAGTGGTTAAAA
The DNA here is from genome assembly GCA_949677035.1 of Omphalea diandra. Taxonomy (NCBI): domain Eukaryota; kingdom Viridiplantae; phylum Streptophyta; class Magnoliopsida; order Malpighiales; family Euphorbiaceae; genus Omphalea; species Omphalea diandra. The sequence continues at coordinate 15,659 of CATIWR010164667.1, read as the reverse complement.
TTACTTGTTGATGCCATAGTATTTATAATCAATAAAAGGAAAGGGTTCATCAACCCTAAGATCCCTTTTATGTTAACTAATGCCTTAGGACATTGAATATACTTCATTAGACTTTGTATTGCATGTTTATGATTATTATTCTCCATAATGCACTTATTTATGTTTATTATTGTTTAATGTTATCCATGTGATGTGGAGGGGTATATATTATAGACTTAGATGCATGATTAGGTACCTTGACTTTAGAGATGTGGTAAGATAATCTTATTTGCATTCCTTTTAATTTCCTTTTTTCTCATTTTCCTCTTGTTAGTCACTAACTTGTTCTCTTTCCTTGGGTGTAAATTTTATTACTTAAGTTAGACCATGAATTTGGTCTTGATTACCATCCTATATTATTATGAATGATTATGCTTGAATGGATGGATGAAAATGCATATTAAACCTCTATGTTATGTCACATGGCCTTACTCCCATCTTTGGAATGTTATGTATGAATGATGAAGTGCAAGATCCCTTTTAGCCATGATTCATGACACCCTACCCCTTTGAGTTGATGAATTGATTTGTTGAAATGAATTATCATTAGATGAGTGTTTAAGAGCATTAATTGGATTAATCAATGACTCAATTAAAATGTTAAAAGTGAATCAAAGATGCCTGAAGGCCAGATCTCAACATACAGGGCAGTCATACCCAATTTCTAAACCTGATCTCTGATGGGGTGAAGACAAAATGGGCCTTCTAATTGACTTACATTAGGTTTAGATTTTGCCTTTCTCAAAATTTTGTCTCGACTAAAATAGGGTGGTGACTTCACACTCTTAAAGATAATTCCAATGTATAAATCCTGCCTGGGTCCCTTGATGATCACCACTTGGATACATGAGCTTTTAAATTCGTGCAAGGCCTTAAGGATCCCTAATGATCCAAATCATGTGTCATAGGTTGTACCAATGTATGACCCTTGTCCTCTCAAACCCTTGTTAATCAATAAAAGGATGGAGTCACAAGCAAGATCTCACTAGTTCGAGTGAAACCATCGAGGCTTTCACAGGTTGGACTGGTTTCAACTTAATGTTCCGATAATAAAGCTATAACAACCTTGATTTTTCTTAATTATAATTTTGGTGATTTAGACTTTATAAGTATTTTTCATATATATTTGAGTTAGAAATATAATTTGAGGTTTTAGATATACTAAGTTTATATTTATAAGTAATTATGATAATTGAGTATAGTATTGACATGATGTGCTTTGAAGGTATTTAAGCAATTTTATATAAAGGGAAATTCTTACCAATTAATTAATGTTAATAAATTAATTATTTAATTATTTATTGATAAAAATAATTATTAGATTTAAAATTTTATAATTAATGTATTTTATATATTAAAATATTTTATTTTAAATGTTATGTAAAACTAAAATGACTAAAAATAATTTATTAGATTAAGATACTATTTATTTATTATGTTTATGTATGATATTAATGGGATCAATAGTTTCTCATCTAGTCTCATACCTAGCCAAAGAGAGAAAAGGCACCAAGATATTTCTCATTCATTTTTGAAGTTTTCTTGAAGATAAATAGTATATTTGATTTTTTTGAATATATTTATTATTATTCAATATATTTTAAATTGATATTAGTGGATTGAAATAATAAGAATTTAGTAAATCAAATTAAAAGGCATGTCTAGCATTCTAATAAGAAATATTATACAAAATTGAATTAAAAATTTTAATTAGAATATTGATTGAGTTATGGATAATAATTATAGTTTTATAATTTGAATATATTTTTAAAATTATTTGATTTTGAAGATCAATTATAGAAAATCAAATGATTTAAATAAGTTAAGTTTAATGGTAGTAACAGTTTTAAGAAAATAGATTATGAATATGAAATTTAAAATTTTATATCTAAAGTTATAAATATTATTCACTATTAGTGTTTTTAAACGTGGATAATATGACTATCTAGCTTTGTAAGTCAAAATTTTAAACTAACTAATAACATGAAAAAAAAATGGTTGTCTAGTGTTAAACATGCACAATATAATTTTAATAAATAATTAATTTAAAATAGTAAAAATTATTATTTTGATCTTAAATTTGTATGAAATAATTTAACATGTCTATTATTATACATAATTCTTTAAAAAAAATTTGAGTACTTAACGTATTGATTTAGGGTCTATTTAAGAATTCTATGTTATGGAAGTTATATTTATAATTTAAAATAGTAAATGATATTAATGTGATCTTATTTTTTTTTTAGACTAATTTCAATATGTATATGACTATATATAATTTTTTTCTAAAATTTTGGAGTATTTAAATATTTATTTTGATAAAGTGTTTATATATTGTTTGATATGAATCACAATCAGGATATCTTATGGCATTTAATATATAAAGAGAAAAATATTATAGGATTAAATTTTAAGATTTATTAAAAATAATTTTAGATTACTTCTGTTTTTATATAAGTTCTTTTGGATTAAGGTTTTAGTTATTTTGAAGGTGATATAATGAGAAACTTTTTGGTTAACAATCTAAGAAATATAATTATGACTTAAACTATTAGGATGCATATTATGCATTAGTTATTTAGAATCTACCCATATATTTATATTTATATAGTTAATATTATACATTTAATTAGAATTAGTTAGAATTTTGCATGTCAATTTTGGTTCTTGTACACTAAGAAAGAGGAGATTGAATTGATGGGTAATTAAATTAAAAGGTAAAGAAGAGATTAAAAGGTGTTAAGAAAGTAAAGAGTTAAGGTAAGAAAGAAGAGAACACACAAGATTTGTAGTTGTTCAAGTATTAACTATTATGTCCACTCCCTAATTCTTAATTGGAATTTCTCTATCTTTAACATAATTACAAGGAGTTTTACATGCTCACTCCCTAAACTTAGTATTTTGGCTCACACCAAGCTCTTACAATCGTTTTCCCAAGCTCACACTTGAACTCTTTATAAGTGTTTTTCTAAGGCTCACACATAACCCTTTACAAGCATTTTCCTAAGGTTCACACTCAATCTCTAAGCAATCAAAGCTCTACAACTAACGTAACAAGTGTTAGACTAGGTTGGTTAAACCTAAGTCAAAACTCTCTTTTGATCTTAACAATCAAGATTCACATGTTCTAACTTTAATTCCAAGTGTTGTTTTTGTAGATTTTTAAGTTGAATGAGAGTCTAAGTCTTAAAAATTATGAAAAGTATCCAATTTCGCGGTCAAGAACTTGGAATTCGAGATGGCTATCTTGCAAGAAGAATGGATGAAGTTGGAACAGATGATTTCATAGGGGAAATCGCAACTGTGATCTTGCCAAGAAAGTGTTGAAGTCGAAATAGATGATTTTGTGGTAGAAGTCACATCCATATTTGCGATCACGACTTTTGCATTTGCCTGGAGGGAATTAACTCCTCAACTAGACAATGCCAAGTGTTCCAAAAAGCCATTGATGGATCAAAATTATTGAGAGCAAAACATTGGTCAAGACTGCGATTTGGCAAAACACCATCTCCTTGTCAAACAGAAGAATTCGTAGTGACCATCATATCCAAGAGAAAATTAAATCGCGACTGTGACTTTTAGTCTAGCTCAAAGAATGTAATAGCTATTTTTCTTGAAAGACCAATTATGATGTGCCACATAGACTTGTCGTTAGATAGAAATGAGATTCTCTACCATAAATTTTAGCAATTTTAGTGCAAAAAGAGAAATTGCGACCGTGAATGTTTAATCACGACTACGAACTCTATCTAGTTGACATTTAATATAAGATCTATCCAGTACAACTTGAAGATTTAGACATTTTTTATTTGAAACATCTCTTTAGTGGTTATTGCCTATAAATAATCCACCAAATAGACTTGAATGCAAGAGAATAACATTTAATATAGCAAAACTCTTACAATTTTATTTCTCAACCTCTATACATTCAATTCTTATATGTGAATTGTTATTGTTTGGTGTAAGCATTAAACACCAGTGGTTATGGGTTTGAAAGTTAGCCTAGTTATAAAACTCTTGTATAGGTTAAGTGTGAGCCTTTGGGAAAACACTAATGAGGTTGTGTGTGAGCCTTGAAACATAAGTTGTAAGGTTATACATGAGGCTTAAAATACATAGTGTAAAAGTTAGGTGTGAGCTTAGAAAACATCATTTTGTGATAGTGAAAATCCCAATTAGAAGAATTAAGGAGTCGATGTAGGGTTTGTTTACACCTGAACCACTATAAAATGTTATGTCTTTTACTATTCTCATACTTCTTCTAATTCCTTATCAACATATCTTCTCTTTAATTTTTAAAATTTTCTACCAATTTATCCCCTCTTCTTGGTGCTCAAGGGTCAACAAGTGGTATCGAAGCTTGGTCTCAATCAAACCCTTAATTATACAGGTAAAGATCTATGGCACAAAAAGGAATCCACACTCGTCTTAAGCCCTACTTTGATAGATCCGATTATACTCATTGAAAGTATAGGATGGAGAAATACTTAAATAGTGATGTGATGGATCTACAGGACATAGTAGCTAAAAAGTGGAAGCCTCCTACCAAAATTATTGATGGTAGTCAAGAATTGATCCTAAGGGAAGAATGAGTGGAAGCACACAAAAAATCAAATAGGAAGAACAAGAGGGCAATGACTATTCTTCTTAGCTTTTTATCAAAAAAGGAGATTGAAAGAGTGTAACATTGCCTTACTGCCTATGGAATTTGAAAGGCATTGGAAAATTATCATGAAGGTACTACATTGGTGAAATTAAGTAGATTAGAAATGTATGTGACGAAATGAGAGCTATTCATGATGAAGGATAATGAAAGCATCACCGATATGACTAATAAACTCATGTCCATCATCACCAACATGAAGAAATTTGATAAAATTCTTACCAATAATAAGGTAAACACCAAAATTCTCAAATCTTTACCTCTTGATAAATTTGGTGCTAGAGTATGCAGTATTCAAAAATCTAATTTGAAAATTAGAAAGGTGCAAACAAATGTTCTTATAGGCAAGCTACTCACTCATGAGCTGGCCTTAAAGAATGATGAGGAAATGAAGAAGATGAGAGGGCAAAAGGACAAAAATGACAAAATAAAAAAGAGGACTCTAGCTCATAAATCCTTAACTAAGGATAAGAAGGTAGAAGTTACCTCTAGTGATGAAAATTATAGCGAAAAGGAGGGAAAAAGACTTGGTCATGCTTTCTAAAAGGACTAAGGAGCTCATAAGGAGAAGGAAGGATAGGAGGAACTTCAAAATGGCATATCTTAACCTTAAGGAAAAGAAAAATGGAGTGGCCTGCTATGAATGTGGAAAGCAAGGCCACATCAAGTATGATTATCCCAAGTTCAAGAAGAAAAACATAAAAGGGACAAGGAGAGAAAAAAGAGCTTCAAAGCCATATAGGTTAATAGCCCTAGTGACGATGAGGAATGAAGAAGTTGCCAATCTATGCTTCATGTCATAAGAGGACTCCTCCAATGAGGTAAGTAGTTCTCCTCACTCTAGTGATAATTATGATGCATATGCTAATGTAGATGATGAGCTTCTTGAAGCTTTTACTTTGAGTTGTGATAAGCATAAATCATAAATGAAAACTTATAAGAAAAAATGCTTAAAACTAGAGGATAAGTTTAAATTTTTAAATCAGCTTGTAAGTAAGTTGAGGACTTCTAATAAAGAACCCAAAAAATCTATAAAGAATCTCTGTAAGTCTTCATCCTCTCTCAAATCCTTAAAAAAGGAAAATGATTCCTTAAATGGTGAAGTAATTGAACTTAGAAATTTCATTTCTAGGTTACACAAAGGGAAGGAAACTTTGGATACATTTATTGTATCCCAAAAAGCTCATCTAGTAAGACATGGCCTAGGCTTCAATGTAGCCTTTTCATCTACACCCCCTTTCACTACTATCATTAGAGCATCACCACCTCAAACTTCAAGTATTGAGATAATTGACACAAAAAGTGCTCCAAGCACCAAGCCACATATGCCTAAGGGCAAAGGAAAGACTCCTCAAGGCTTAAAAGCTATGCCTAAAAGAAGCAACCATACATACATGTACACTAGGAAGCATGCTCACCCAAAAACATAAAAAATTCTCTTATACTCCCAATCACTTATGCACTTGCATACACTTTCATCACCATAGCATGAGAAGCCCCCTACTCAAACTAAGGTTTTGCATAGGAGAAAGACTCATAAGTCTAAGCTCCAATGTCATTATTATATGAAGTATGGTCATATAAACATATTTTGCTACATTAGGAAGGCTCACCTTAAATTAGAGGACCCTTCTAGACCTAACCCCCAAGGACCTAAGTATGCTTAGGTACCTAAATAAAGGTAATATGTTTTTATTTTGTAGGAATGTTTAGAAACCTCCAATGAGGACAATGATTAGGATATGGATAATGGGTGCTCAAAGCACATGACATGAAACAAAAAGTTATTCATGGCCATAAAAGAAAAGGATGGTAGCAATATCATATTTGGGAACAATGCCAAGGATAAGGTAATTGACATTGGTATAATTGATAAGAAAAGTTACTCTGTCATTAACATTGTTCTTTTAGTTAGTTGAAGGATTACAACATAATTTGTTAAGTGTAAGTCAATTATGTGACAAAGGTAATAAAGTCACATTTGAACTTAGAGAATGTCACGTTACCACTTTGGTAGATAAAAAGGTTGTCTTTAAGGGTGAAAGAAAAAGCAATACCTACTTAATTGACTTAGACAATTTGGCTAATGAATCCTTTAAGTGTCCCATGTCTCTTAACAATAAAGTTTGGCTTTAGCATTAAAGACTTGGTCATGCTAGTATGAAGCTTCTATAAAGTCTACCCAAAAGAGAGCTAGTAAAGCGTCTTTCCAAGCTTAAGTTTGCAAAGGACAAGACATGTGGACCTTACCAAATAGGGAAACAACACCAAACTTCCTTCAAACTAAAGAATATTATAAGTACTTCTAGATCTTATTAACTTATCCATATGGACTTATTTGGATCCACAAACAATACTGGTCTAGATGGAAAACATTATGCATTGGTCCTAGTTGATGATTACTTTTAGTTTTACTTGGGTATCCTTTCTTTCTCATAAAAATGACACTTTTGATACTTTTAAAACTTTTGCAAAAAAGCTTTAAAATGAAAGAGCTTACTTCATTTCCTCTATTAGAAGTGAAACCATAGAAAGGAATTTTAAAATGAATCCTTTAAAACTTATTGCTTAGAGAATGAGATTTCTCATAAATTTTCTACTCCTAGAACACCACAATAGAATGGTGTTGTAGAAAGAAAAAATAGGACGTTAATAGAGATGACTTGAATTATGCTCAATGATACGTTTGGGTCGAAGCCATTGATACGTTTTGTTATATTGCAAATCATGTTTTCAAAAGACTCATTCTAAACAAAACTTCTTATGAGCTATAGAATGATAGAAAACCTAAGATTTCATACTTTAGACTTTTTTGGTGTAAATGTTACATTCTTAATACCAAGGACAACATAGAAAAATTTGCTTTAAAAATAAATGAAGCCATTTTTTTGGGTTACTTCACCCTTTGCAAAGCCTATAGGGTATTCAATAAAAGTAATATGGTTATTAAAAAGTCAATGAATATTGTGTTTGATGAATATAGTAAACTTGATCTTAGGAAAGGTTCTTTTATTGTTAATCTTATAGATGACTTAGAGAAATTAGAGCTTGATTTAATTCCAAAAGAAATGGTGATTGATCTTAAGGATAACAAGTCATCACAAGAAGTTGAGGAATCTCAACCACAACAAGTAGAAAACCAAGCTTAAGAACTTTTCAAGGATTGGTGATTCTCTAAGCATCACCCAAATGATATTATCATTAGTGAGACATCTAAAGAAGTAAGTAATAGATCTCAAATTCATGCTTTAGATAATAATCTTCCATTTGTTTCTCAATTTAAGCCAAAATCTATTGATGAGTCTCTTGATGATGAGAGTTGGTTGATTGCTATGCAAGAGGAACTCAACCAATGTGAGAGAAACAAAGTTTAAAAACTTGTTCCCAGGCTTAAGGAACACTCAGTTGTGGGATGCAAATGAATGTTTAGGAATAAGTTAGATGAACAAGTTTTTATTATGAGAAATAAAGCTAGATTGGTTGCAAATGGTTACAACCAAGAGGAAAACATTGATTATGATGAAACCTTTACCCCCTAGTAAGATTAGAGGCTATTAGGATTTTTTTAGCATTTGCATGTCATATGAATTTTAAACTTTTTCAAATGGATGTGAAAAGTACATTTTTGAATGCTCTCATTAAGGTGGAAGTTTATGTTGAACAACCTCCTAAGAAATTTTTATTGAACAACATCCTAAGAAATTTTCTCCTTTTTTGTCATCATGATAAAAAGTGATTGGAAAAAGGAAAAGAAACTAAAAAAAAAAAAGAAAGATATATCCATTCCATTCTTTGAATTTAAAAGGAGATGTATGTCCATAAATCTGAAACTACAAAAGATTTTTTTAAAAAAAAAAACAAAGCACCAATTATTGAATTCAAAAGAAATTCCTAAACTACAAACATTGCACAAAATACAAATTTAAAACTTACATATTCAAAAACATACTTATTATTGATTTAAAAAAAATACTAAACTACATAATTCAAAAGATACCAATTGTTAAAAATCCTAAACTACAAACTTCTCCAAAAATATAATTAAAACTGCAAAAGTCTGCCCTTTCTTTTTGCTTTCTTCCTATAAAATGTCTATTACATTTAAGCGATTTTTAACCACACCCTTAGGTTTACATAAACATCTATAATATACAAATCAATATTCAACAAGAGAAAAGGAGTAGATAAAAGGAGTTAAAGAAAAGGATTACATATGCTAAGAATTTTATCCCAAAAAAGAATGCATAACAACTCTCCCTGAGATTATGCATATATATCCAAAATGAAAATTGAGAGGGGGTAAGGGGATACATTACACTTTAGATGAGGCTTGATGTCAATTATCAATTTAAACATTTTATCTCTTCTTCAAAATAATTTTTTTCACCTTTAGATTGTCCATTTAAAGTGTTAGGTGAAAGAATTTCTAAACTACAATTTAAGCTTTTTTTTGTACCCATTTTCTTTTTGGTCCATATGGGTGTTATGAATAAGATTTTCATCATTCAACCTTACATATTAGAAATATGCCTTATGGCTAAAATTTTCATAATAAAAGGATTGTTTTATGAATGCTTTTCTAGGTTCATAGATGGAGAGGTCATGAGATGACTTCTTAACAAGTTGGGACCTAGGAATAAGAGGAATGTGTGCATTCCCATTAGGTCTTAGTCTTGAAGACATATAAATAGAAATATGTTTAGGCTCAGGCCTTCGTGCATGAAAGTGTGAGCATTTTGAGTTGTGCACATGTATCTTAGATGATAAAGGGGAAGGAGTTCTAGTTTAGGGGAAGATTTCATAAACTTAGCTTTGGATGTGGAAGATTTTGAGCAATTAAAGCTTAATCAATGTTTATCCTTAAAGTCTTTTAAAAGCCCAAAATCAAATCAATTTTTCTTTACCTTTAGTAAAAAAAAAAAAAAAAGGAAAGAAAGTCTTTCAAATTTAAAACTTACTTTTTAAGACTCTCAGTTTGAGAAAACAAAATTTCATAAAATTTCTTCTCATTAATGAAAATCTCATTTTCTATCTTTAAAGCATCAAAACACTTTTTCAGTTCTACTAATTCTATTTCTAAACTTTTATTTCTTCCAAAACTTTTGTCAAGATCATTAGGATGGATATCTGGACTTCCATAAGATTTTTAATAGTAAACATATTTATAAGCTCTAATTCATCCTTATTTAAATCACTATTTAAAGGATTCAGTTATACCTCATATAAAAAGTTTTCCTTAATTGCCATTAAGCATAGATTTGCTTTTTTCCTCCTTATTCTTGTTGGCTCTTCTTCAGATTAACTTAAATGGAGGAGCTTGAGTCATCCTAATTAGATTTAGGTGTTGTTATCTTATTCTTCTTTCTTTCTTCTCAACTTTGACCTTGGAGCTGTTGGTCTTAATGTAACCCAACTTTTCACATTTGTAGCATTCCACTTTCTCAAGCATTTTTTTTGTTTTGGTCTTTTCTTTGAGGCATATTCTTTAGTATTATTCTAAATTGATTCGTTATAAGAGCCACATCCTCATCATCCATTTCTTCATCCTCATAGTGTAAAAGGTTTAAAGGTTACTTTGAATGCAACTTTTAATTTTCTTCTACTTTATTCCTCTAATAGAGATAAAGCTTCTCTATTTAGATTCATCTCATTGTCAATGAGATTTTCTAAAAGCTCATCAAGTGGTATCATTTTTAGATCTTTATAAATATTAAAGGAAGTGATATTGTTAATATAATTATTAAAGGAAGTGATATTGTTAAGCCATTCTTTAAATAAACACTTCAGAATTTTCTTCATAAGCTCTTTATTGGTGAATGTCTTCTAAATAGTCTTTATTTCTCTAACTATTTTGATGAACTAGTCATACATTCATGAATTTTCTCATTAGGCTTCATCAAGGTCTCATATTTAAAATTGAGGGTTTTCATTTTATTCTCCTTGACTTGATTTTAAACCTTTATGTGTAATCTCTAAGGTCTTCCAAAATTCTTTGATTGTTGTCTCCATGCTCACCATATTATATTCACTTCTACTCAAAGAATAAAAGAGCATATGGATGAACTTATCATTATTTATGACTTGCTTCTTCTTCTTACTTGACATTTTACTGATGTCTTTTTTCTATTTAAGTTCCATCAGTAAGCACCTTCATTGGAATATATGGACCTTTTTCTATAATTCTCCATAGTTCGATGGATTATAACCTTAGGAATTAATACATTATGTTATTTTAATATTGATAGTTAGTTCCATTGAAGAAGGGAGGTCTCATTATTGATTTCCCTTCCAGTCCATGCTCATTTTGTGTTGTCATTTGATCATATCCCTCTTGCACTTATGCTTGAAAAGAAAAAGTAAGGCTCTGATACTAATTGTTAGATTTAGTAAGGAAGTTCACTCAAGAGGAGTGATTGGGTTATAAATTAAAAATTGGAGATAATAAAGAGAAAGAAAAATAAAGAAAAAAAATTTATAGTGGTTCAATAAAGTGCTTACAACCGCTTAGGCCTTTCATTTTCCTTTTTACAGGCTTAAGAATAATAGGTTTTATAGGATAAGGAAGAACCTTTACGATTCTCTCTTTTGGTGAAGGTATAAGAGAAATAATCCACCCCTCATTATTTTTCAAGACACCATACCAACCTTTAACCACTTAGCAAAGAAGAAATCCTAAGCAAGTGTCTAAGCTTATAAATAGGTGCCAAATACAACTAATCATAAACTCATACGACTTTATTTATCCAAAGTACAAATAACAAAACTTAGATGGTTTGCACAACTCAAAGATAAACTTTTAGGACCTTTTTAAAATGTTCTTCTTATCTTTAAATGAAGGTCCTTATATATGATAACCCAAAAAACTAGCTAGTGGAGACAAATAAAGTAGTTTTGTAGCTTTTAGAAAATCTAGCCATTATACACTTTAATGTTTGATAAATTCTTTCCATGGTAGTTGAATTTCTACTATTCCTTTCCAATGCTCGCTAGCCTTTACAATGCTAATTGAGATTATCATAAAATATCCTATTGAACTTTTGCCATGATCATTGAATTACCTTTATGATTGTTGGCATATTCATCCATTATTGTTGGCTGACACAAATTAGTTAATGTGCTTTCTGAAGGATTTTTCAATGCTTGTTAGATTTCATCCATAATTGGTAAATACTCTCAAATTCCATTGTGAGTTTCTCTATGGTTGTTGTGTCACCTTCATATTTGATAGAAAGAAATGATGAATTTTGTAAGACTTTACCTAGGCTTGTTGTTTAATTTAAAGGCTCGTCATTTTCTTTGCATGCTCTTTGTTTACCTCTATCGTCATTAAAGCTTTAGTCTTCTCTTTCTCTTCTCATTTATGCCTTGCATCAAATCTCTTCAACATGCTCATATCCTACCATCTTGAGATGCTTTGCCTCCATCTTTAAAAGCTTATTAAGGGTCCAACAAAATATCCTCATGCTTCGGTAGGCGATTCTTCAAGCATCATTCCTTTATATTTTGGCATATTTTTCAAAGTATTGTATTTGAGGTATGCCTTTATCTTCTTCTTTGGGAGTTAATCCATTAGTAAAATCTATAAACATAAGCACTCAATCATAAGGTTAGAACTTCTCTTGATTTTGGGACTATTCAAAATAACTATACAATACTCTAGAAGTTGAGATAAATGGCATAACATGCTAAAGAAACCTTAGGGTCAACAAAATCTAGCTAGCACACATTGAATTTACCAATATCCATTGAAGATTAAAAAAGGTCCATTGAAAAAAATGGCTACATAAGATTGTGGATTATAGACATTTTAAAATAATCCAATGCTTGTAGAAAACTCTTTATGGTAGTTGAAACTGAAAAGAGTATAGACCATTAGAAAAGCTAATGACTTATTAAAGGAAGATTTTCCAATGATAACCTATTAACAAGTAGTTTTTATAGTTTTTTTGATAAAGTGCCTTTTGTACTTATCAGTTATGTATATTGATCTTATATAGGTTGTATAAGGACCTTATATGAAACCTTAAAAAAGTTAGAAGACAATAGTATTTATTTCAAATTTTTGTGTAAAGGGTTTGTTTTATATTTGTGTAGTATGAGACTTAAAGTATAATGTTAATACTGTGAGAGTTAGGCTTTCTTTTAGCACTCATAATATCTTGCTATCAATTTAAGAGGCTTTAGACTTTCTTGAGTAATTGTTTATAAGTGGTAATTTTAGGTTGGTATTGGAATAGATTATTATTGGAATAGATTATTCTTTCTTGAATCCAATAAAGATAGTGTAAAAAGTTGGTCCTTAGCCTATAAAATGATAGGTTATATCTTCACCTAATAAAAGATGTAGAAAAGGTTTAAGTGATACCTAAAGAGAGAACACAGGCACATTGCTAAACCGCTATAAAACTTTTATATCTTTTTGTCTTCTCTACACCCTTCATTTGTTTGAGAGATAATTAAAATTGAGTGCACATATTTTACTACCAATTGAATTCAAAAAGTTTTTTTTATGTTTTAAGATTAAAAAAAAAAAAAATCGAATGCACCCCCATTTTAAGTTGTTATTCTCATCCTACCAAACCAATAAAGTGATTGATTGGTTTTATTTTCTTCTAGTTATTTTTTTCAGATTTATCAAAATTTGCTTCTTGCAAATTAGGTACTATTTTTTAGTTTATTTAATATAATTTTTGTATGTCATATTTTTTTAATAAAAATATTTATTAAAAGCTTTGAATTCAAATTAAAAAATTTTAAAAAATGAAAGAGTTAATTCAATCTCAACAAATGCTCTCGATAAATTTATCATTTATAGTAAGCAAAATATTTTAAAAAATACAAATGATACAAATTTGACAAGTCAATCAATTCATTATATTGTGCCTCAAGAAGATTAATTATACACAAAGCAAAATTCTTTTGATGACAATAATATTCAAAGTACTTTGAGTTCTAGTGATGAGAATAAAGAATATGTGATGAATGTAGAAATTAAGGAATGTCAAAATGAAATTCTTGCTCATGTGACATTAGATTTTCCTTTGTGAAAAGCATAATATTTTGATTTGTAATTATATTTTAAGATTTATTTCATTTTTTTAGTTTGATTTTTTTACTCTTTATTTTATAATTTTATCATTTGAATAAAAATAATTTATTTACAAAAAAGAGCCAAATTATAATTTTGTTTAAAGTCTCACTAAAATTGGCTTTGTTATCCTCTAGCAACTTACTGATACAACTTACTATAGAACTTAAGCATAAAACCTTATCAATTAAAATCCAAATGGATAAAATCTTGACAAAGAAAAAAGAGTGCTCTCCTTGAAATATTCACTTTCTCTAAAAATTGTACAAAAAAAAGCCGTATATCCATTCTACAAGGATGTGACATTATTAATTCATAGAGGTTCAATATTAAATGTTTACTTTCCCTCCTCAAGATCATATTTGCGAGTTCTAACTTATGCAATCAACTTTTGAGACACCCTACATAACATTGTTTTCTTATTCACTTTTATAAGGATGTATACTCACTTAGAGCTAAATACATAATCTAATATATCATAGGACAAACAAAAAGTAGTCAAAGGTTGCCACACTCTCAATCAATTGTTTTTATTCATGGTAGAAGGGGTATGAAGAGATTGGTAAATTAGTTATAGCACTAAATATATTAATTAGTTTATCGAAAAATTATATCTAAATATATTTATATAATTTTTCATTCAAATGAATTTATTTATCCATTGAATGTGGTAATTTTATACATAATATTATGTAATATTTTTTCATAAAAAATCTCATAATTAAATTGATATATGAATTATAACAAAAAAAAATGTTTGTTTGCTTATATATATATATATATATATATATATATATATATATTGTGGTATTGAAGATCTTCATTAGTGGAGTTCAACTAATTAGGGGTTACAAAATTCACCTATATCCACCTTTTAAAAAAAGGTATGAGTAAGAAATGAATAAGTTATATTTTAAATGGATACTAAGTAAGTCATTACTCACTTAATCCTATTAATATATGAGTGTATACAGGTTAGTTACGAATAACCATTTATTTATTACTTCATTCGTCTCAAAATGGCAAAATTTCTTTTAGACACAAATTAACAAAATTAGTTAAATATAGTTATTTTATATACTTTTGCCACTTTGTTACTAAAATACTCCTATTAATGTTTTTTATTTTATCAATTATAAAACATTTTACAAGGTAATGCTTTTAATATTGTTAATAACATAATGAAAATAAGAGTAATATATTCAAATAAAATGACATTGAAATTTCAATGTATTTATTAAACATATAAATTCAAAAGTCAAAAATTAATGGTGATAATTTATTATAAATGAAAATATTTATGTAATTAATAAATGTATTATAGACATTTATTTAATTAACTATCACTTTAAAAAGGAAAAGTGAACAAAATTTTGAAATAAATTAAAAAAATTTTGTCAAATATTTTGTGACGGTGGAGGTACTTTTTTTTTTTTTCTCACTATATCTTTTAAAAGTTTGAATATGGCTTTATAAAAATGAAAACAAGTATATACATTACTAAAAATAAATATTATAATATAAAAATTATATTTAAATAAAATATATATTCAAAAAGTGAAAAAATATTTTAAATATAAAAAAAGTATCACCCACAACAGCTGAAATATAAATTTTTTTAATAAATTGCTTCTCTATAACCAAAAAATAAAAAAGAGTCCTATGATTATTATGTACTGATATGATCCCCTTTTTTTTTTTTTAAAAAAAAAAAAAAAAGTTCAGACTTGATTTTCAATGGGCCAACCTCGTTGTCTTTAGTACATTGAACTAAAGATTTAATTATTGATATGTTGATAATATATATATATATATATATATATATATATATATATATATATATATATATATATATATATATATTTTTTT
>CATIWR010164660.1:0-25163 GCA_949677035.1 Omphalea diandra | reverse complement strand
CATTATTTATGATACTATAACATGCACACAACATAAGATAATTTGCCATGCAACCATACAAACATTACATATATGTTCAAGTGTCCCAAATGTAATGGTGCAAGTGTCATCGTCGTGTTTCTCCAATTCACATGTCTAAACAATTATTTATCCAATGCATATATTCAAATATAACATAATTAAAATACATATGATTTGGGTTGAGGATGTTACAATTCTCCCCCTCTTATAGAAATTTCATCCTCAAAATTTTTACTTACTAGAACTTTAGAATAGGTAAGGTTATTATCGTCTCATGTGTTCCACTACTTCCGAAGTGGCCTCCTTAGGTGAGTGATGACTCCATCTCACTTTAACCATGGGTATCACTTGATTCCTTAACTGTTTTAGTTGCTGATCAAGAATTTCAATCGATTGTTTATGATAAGTCAAATCATCAGACAATTCAATCTCTGGCTCTAATAATACATGGCTAGGATTAGACTGACACCTTTGAACCATAAAAACATGGAACACATCATGTATCTGAGATAATTCTACTAGTAATGCCAATCGATATGCCAAAGGCCAAATTCTCTCTATGATCTCATATGGCCCAATGTACCTTGGACTCAACTTTCCCTATTTACCAAACCTAATAATTCCTTTCCATGGTGACACTTTCAAAAATACTTTATCTCTAACCTGGTGTTCCATTTCTTGTCTATGTTTATTAATATCCCTTTTTTGCCTTTTTTGAGCAGCTTGCAAACATTTTCTGACTACTTAGATTTTGGCCACTATATCTTGTACCATTTTGAGACCTTCTAACTGTCTCATCCCTTCAACATCCCAACAAATTGGACTTCTACATTTCATACCATATAAAGCTTCATATGGTGCCATGCCAATACTGGAGTGATAACTATTATTATATGCAAATTCCATTAATGGCAAATGATCATCCAAATTGCCTTTGAATTCTAACACACAAGCTTGCATCATATCCTCTAATGTTTGAATAGTCCTCTCTGATTGACCATTAGTTTATGGGCAAAAAGCAGTGCTAAAATTCAAATGAGTACCCAAAGTTGTTTGTAAGTTGTTCCAAAAATGAGAAGTGAATCGAGGATCTCTATCTGACACAATAGAAATAGGAATGCCATGTATTCTCATAATCTCAGCAACATATATTTTAGCTAATCTATAAAGTGAATCTGTTTGTCGTAGAGGCAAGAAGTATGCAAATTTTATGAGTTTATTGATAATAACCCAAACAACATTATGCCTTTTTGTGTTTGAGGCAAACCAATAACAAAATCCATTGAAATTTTCTCCCATTTCCATACAGGAATAGATAAAGGATGCAACTTACCTGCTAATGCTTGATGTTCTGCCTTGATCTGTTGGTAGGTTAAACATCTCAATACAAACTCAATTATATCTTTCTTCGTTGTTGACCACAAAAAATGTGGCCACATTTTTCTATACATTTTGGTACTTCCACGGTGCATAACATATGGTGCATTGTGTGAATTTTGCATAATCTCTGATCTCAAATCATCAACATCTGGTACATAAACTCGAATACCCATCACTATCATCCCATCATCTCTAATCAAAAAATTAGTCTTCTTACCTTTCCATATCTTCTGTAGCATTTTCTACAAATATGGATCCTTCATCTAAACTTCTTTAATTTTGTCATCTATCACAGGCTTTAACTGAAGAGTAACCATTAAAGTTGTCACATTCTCAATCTCAAATTTTACATTTAGAGCACAAAGATTAACCAAGGATGTCAAATTATAACCAACCATACCGACAACAACATCTAACGCTTTTCAGGTCAAAGAATCAACAACAACATTAGCCTTACTCGAATGATAATCAATAATGCAATCATAGTCCTTCAATAATTCCATCCATCTTCTCTACCTTAGGTTCAATTCTCTCTGTGTTGGAATATATTTCAAGCTTTTATGATCTGTCAGAATCTGAAATGTCTCTTCATACAAGTAATGCCTCTAAATTTTTAGGGCATGGACAATGGTTGCCAACTCCAAGTCATATGTAGGATAATTCAGCTCATGAGGCCTTAGCTGTCGAGAAGCATAAGCTATCACTTTTCCATGTTTCATCAATACATAACCTAACCCCTATCTTTATCAATCAATGTACACCACTAATCCACCATTGTTGATGGTAATGTCAATATTGGTGTTGTATTTAATCTCTTCTTTACTTCCTCAAAACTTTAATGACATTGATCATCCCAGTTAAATGTTAAATTCTTCCGTAACATTTTTGTCAATGGCCCAACAATAATGGAGAATCCTTCCACGAATCATCTATAATAACCAACCAGCCCAAGAAAACTACCCACCTCTGATAGATTTTTTGGTGGATCCCACTCCAATGGCTTTTACCTTAGCTGGATCAGGTTGAACACCATGTCTAGACACAATATGCCCTAAAAAGACCACTTGTTCCATCCAAAAGTCGCATTTGTTCAATTTGGCATATGCAATACGATTCTCAGATGTTGCTCGTGCTCGTCCTAATTTTGTGAGTATAAGAGAATGTCATCAATGAACACAATTACAAATTTTTCTAAGGTAGGTTGGAACACTTTGTTCATAAGACCCATAAACGTAGCAGGTGCATTAGTTGACCTAAAGGGCAAACAAGGAACTTATAGTGGCCCCTATCTAGCGCAAAAAGTAATTTTTTGGAATATTTGGCTCAACAACCCCTAACTGCTAATAGCCAAATCTCAAATCAATTTTTGAAAATAACATTGCACCTCAAAGTTGATCAAGAAAATTATTAATTTTTACTTATGGATATTTATTCTTTACCATTACTTCATTTAATTGTTTATAATCATTACATAACCATATGCTTCCATCCTTTTTCTTCACAAATAACACTAGTGATCCCCCAAATAGATGTTTTAGGCCAAATGAAACCTTTTTCTTACAACTCTTCTAATTATTTCTTTAATTCTTAAAACTCTACTACTGTCATATGGTATGATGTAATAGATATAGATGCCACTCCTAGTAAGGTCTCAAGATTAAAATCAACTTCTCTATGTGCGATAAATCAAACAAATCATCAAGAAATACTTTTAGAAACTCTCTCATTACAAAAATGTATGTTAACCTTATATTAGGAACACTAATGTCCACTACACTAACTGGAAATGCATCATAACTTTTTTTTTAATTAATTGAAATTCTTAAATACTTGAGGTCAAACAAGTGGGAGTAGTTTTATGCTCTCTAACAATTATAACTCTTTAATTGTCCTGAATATTTGATTATCAACTCTTTAGTATGACAATCTAGAAAATCCATACCTAGAATAATATCAAATTCCTTAAAGTTCATCAATATTATATATGCAGTCAATATGACACCATACACTAGCACAAGACAATTTCTACACACTTTGTTTATACTTATGTCATGAACATTCTCCCGTTACTTGAGACTCTCCTCCAATCACACCTGTCATTGGGCAATCTTGGCTTATATGGTATGACTGTTTATAAGTATAGTAAGTAACCCTTTTAGATCCTTAACACTCTCCAAAATGAGTTCTTTCATGAATATTACAAATTGGGGCTACGCTTCTCCCCATTATGTCAATGGGTCCTTTCCTACCATTTGAGCCTTTAAAACCAACATTGCTACCTCTACCAGATGCTATGAATGCTAATCTACTAGGTTGACTCTGTCCTTTATCTATTTGATTATTAATACCTCTTTAAAATCTTAATCCACCAGACAATGTAAAACCACCCCTTTTTATTGCCTATTGAGTTCTCCACTTCATCCTACATAACTTCTCTTTATTTTAACCTCAATTGCATTCTTCTCTTATATCACCTCCTTAGCTCAAATAGTTACTACTAATTGTGTAGTATAATTAGTTGGTTTGATTGCTAATCAATCTTAAATTTAACCTCAGTCTTTTGTCAAACTTCTAGCACTTCAATTTCTTTGTAGCCACATACTTTAGGGCATATCTCAAGAGTTTTAACAAATTATACCTCATAATCCGCAATCGTTATATCATTTTGCTTCAATTAGAAAACTTCGTCTTCTTCTTATCTAGGTATACCAACGGTCTTTACTTTTTTTTGCAAACTCCCTTAGAAAATCATCCAGGTCAATGTCATCTATTGAGTAAAGCTACCTAGAATAGTCTTCCACAAATCTAAGGCATTCTTTTAAAGCAAAGATATTGCATACTTCAACTTTACTTTAGGATGCATTCAAGCCTATTCAAGATTCTTTCAATTCTTCTAAGCCACTCTTCAGCCTCAGTAAGATCTATCAATTATCCTTGACTTCTTCAATCTATCATAATTCCTATCTATAGCAAGTCCTACATATGCTTTTATTGCAAATCTCTACATCATCTCAATAAACTACATGATATTTAGGTTGACACCTGTGGCTGGATTATTTCATGACATCACAAAATTCTATGCAACATGGTCGACATGCTCACATGCATGAACAAACTCAACATACTCATCTCTAACCTCTAGGCCAGTATGAACTCTATCAGGTGCATTCATACTCCTATATGCCAATGCATGTAAGATTAACACAATGCAAATATCATATATATCACATCCATATTACACATGTCTACAAAATCATTTACCTCCTTCGATACCACTAAAATGTGACATCCCATTTACTAATCATTAAAATTCTCTCAGTCTATCCATTGTCATTAAAGACCTGATTTCAATTATTTTTTTCTTACACTATATCTCTTGTTCACAACATAGTAACTATTCACAACAAAGTATACATGGCTAAACAAACTAAAATACTAATAGACTACATACTAGCCCAACCTCTATTAGACTGCTAGACAACAACTTTGAAATGTAACTAGATGTAACCTTTAGTCTACTGTTCCTAAAATAAAATTTCATACAAAAGGGTGAGCTTGCATACTATAATGATAGTTCAATCTCAAATAACATAACAAACATTTAAATATTCATAACTCATCATCATATCCATGCCCGAAATAAAGAGTTTTTACTCTTAAATGCCACATAGGCTATCAATATCACTGCCACAAAGGCTTTCATTTTTTGTTGTCACATAGGCTATAAATATTATTGTCATACAGGCTATAGATATCATTACCACATAGGCTATCGAATGTTATTGCAATGCAAACTATTATATTTTATTGCCACACAGACTATTGAATGTTATTGTCACATAGGCTATTATATTTTATTGCCACACAAGCTATAAAATATTATTACCACATAAACTATGGAATGTTATTGCCACACAGACTGTTATATTTTATTGCCACACAGGCTATCAAATGTTATTGTTGCACAAGTTGTTATATGTTATTGCCACACAGGCTATCGAATGTTATTGCCATATAGGCTATTACATTTTATTGCTACACAGGTTATAAATATCGTTGCCACATAGGCTATGGAATGTTATTGCCATACAGGCTGTTATATTTTATTGTGACATAGGCTATAAATATAATTACCACACAGGTTATCGAATGTTATTGCCACGTAGACTGTTATATATTATTGCCATACAGGATGTGAATTGTGCTACTTGCCAACAACATCAAATATTATTCTTTCAACATATCAACTATAAATCCACCAAATTCAGCAATATAATGCCTAATAACGACACCCATAACTTTGGCAGCTCATATCACCACATACTCTCATTCCCAAGTCATAATTTATCAACATTTCATAAAATTAAATAAATCAAGAGTATAACAATCTTTTCATTAATGTATTCCTCAATATCATCACATTAAACAACATTTCATTCCATTGAGTATATGTTCATGACATTTAACCAATCATATATATAGTACCATTAGTTATTTACTTACCTCCTCCTTCAAGCTTATTAAGCCATGGACGGTCCCGATTTATTCCCACTATTATCTTCAATGCCTTGAGGACCTAATATCCCATAATTAGAAAACCTCAGGATTCTTTCCTAGGTAGCTCACTTTTCTTCCCTTCCTTCTTCTTATTCTTCTTCTTCCTTCCTTTCTTTCTTCCTTAGCTCTCTTTTTCTTCTGTTGTACCTCATGTCTAACCCCTCAAATTTCATCCAAAAGGATTAAAAATTACACTTGTAAGCCTATTACAACAAGACAAAATCATGGTGTTTCATTTCTATTGGTTGGAAGTTCACTTTTCCTCTTTTAATCCATTTTCTTCACTCCTTAAGCACCTTCATCCATCTCCTAATCCATAGATGCTCCTTATACTTTTAAATAAGCTCTAAAATACCTTTATTTATGATACTATAACATGCACACAACATAAGATAATTTGCCACACAACCATATAAACATTACATATATGTTCAAGTGTCCCAAATGTAATGGTGCAAATGTCATCGTCGTGTTTCTCCAATTCACATGTCTAAACAATTATTTATCCAACACATATATTCAAATATAATGTAATTAAAATGCATATGATTTGGGTTAAGGATGTTACATTCAGTATTTGAAAAACATAATTGCAATTTGGTGAGTCATGACTTAATGAATAAAAATAATAATCAAATTCTTATGGCACAACTAATAATCAAATATCATCATGATATGTTATAAGTATAAGAATCAACTATGCAAGTGCAAATGCAATAGATTGATTTTGTCATGACCTTGTAAAACTAACACTGCTGCCAGTAATTCATGTGATTCAAGTGACATTTGATTTTGCTAGCCAACATATAACAAGTGAATTATTAAATCAATAACATGAGTCAATAGGACATATTGGTCCCTTTTCCAAGTGATTTGCAAGTGTTCGACAAATCGATCACAACATGCTTTTAGTTCCATATGAAAGTATTCAGCCACATGTAAAATGTCACAATTCAATCACTTATACATGTAATAGAATACAACTATATCATAAAATCATCACACATACACATTAGAATCCAATTATGGCTTTTATTCACCTTTCATGCAACCAACCTTTATGATAGGTCTGAACCTCTCTCTTAGGCTTCTTTAATATGCTAAGATCCTAAAATTTAATGCAAACATAATTATACATATGTCAAAAAGAGTTTACATGCATGATATGCAACTATATTCATGTTTCATATATGTGGGTCAAGTACTTAAG
This sequence comes from Omphalea diandra, assembly GCA_949677035.1. Lineage (NCBI taxonomy): Eukaryota > Viridiplantae > Streptophyta > Magnoliopsida > Malpighiales > Euphorbiaceae > Omphalea > Omphalea diandra. Next base: position 17,995 of record CATIWR010164660.1, on the reverse strand, counting down.
CTTATTTTTCTTATATGGCAGCTTGACCTTGCTATGCTATAAATGTAATAACACTTAATATACTTATCCAAATAACTTAATTCTTCTTTTTATATAAACTAGACACATAATGATACCACATATTCAAATATCAGGTCTATATAAGGCTTAAAAAAATATAGTAAATTTATGAATTATGTCATATTTTAATGTGACCTTAGTCTAATTAGGTATTATAATATTAGCCATATCTCCAATTTTACATATGCAATTGTTAAAGAGATTTACCACCAATTACAAAGTACAAAAAGGCAAATTTTTTATGTTTTGTACATTGTCTAATTCAGTCTATAAGGTTGCCAAAATAAATGGCCAATCTCAGGGTGAGCAAGTTTCAACATATTAAGAATCAGTCACAATAACAGAGCAATATCTCATCAACCATAACATATTTGGCAAAAATATTTCATAGGCATGTATATTAGACATAAATATACAACTTTTAAGTTTGTCACATCACTAAATTCCCATTCTTTGGCCATCAAATACTTGAAAAACAGAATGGAGACATTGAAAAGATTTCATCAAGTTCAGAGTCAGTCACAATCAAAGAGTAATATCTCTTTCCACACAACAAATTAAGAAAAACTAACCCATACTAGATCCTTTCATGTTTACCACTCCATCGATTTTATCTTTCAATCTTGAGGCTCAATTACTTCTAATCCTTTATCCGTTAAATAATGAAATTTTGCTCCTCCTTCTTCAAGAGGTTATTGGGAAAATATTTGCAATTGCTTGACCTTTAATCACCCTTTTAGCTACATATTTGATGTTAACCTCTATTAAAAGTGTCAACCAATTTGTTAATTTTTTAATAAGGGAAGGGGTTTCATGTAAATATTTGACCAGACTGAGCTTTGAAAGCACCTTAAAAGAACAAGCCTAGAAATAGTGCCTCAATTTCTTCATGCCCCATACCAATACCAAGCAAGTTTTCTCTACTTGATTATACCTTTCCTCATAAGGAACCAACTTCTTACTGAGGTAATACACTAGATGCTCATTCCCTATCTCATCTTTTTTATGCTAGCATTGCCCTCACATAACTCTCTTCTACAGTAAGATACAAAATTAATGGCTTCCTTGGCTTCATGGATTTCAACAATGATGGATTAGTCAGGTACTTTTTTATCTTCTTGAAGGCCTCCTAACATTTTTCATTCTATTGCACTAGCTAGTCCTTAATAATTTGGAGATCAACTCACAAATAAGACTGAGTCATGCTATAAACCTGCCAATGTATTATAGATGACATAAGAAACCTTAAACCTTTTTCTCTGTCTTAGGTGAAGGCATATGCTAAATTGCTTTTACCTTACCAAGATCCACTTTGATGCCTTTTCACATATAAAATGTCCTAGTAACTTACTAGACATAACCTAAGCACACACCTCTTAGGATATAACCTCAAGTTATACTAATCAATCCTCTTCAAGAACTTCTCTAAGGCTTCAAAGTGTCCTTCCCTCATTTTAAACTTTTCCATCATGTCATCCACACACACCTCTACTTCCTTATGGATCAAGTCTTGGAATAAATTAATCGTCATTTCTTAGTATGTTCCTCCTACATTTTTCAATCCAAACAACATTAACTTGTAATGATACATTCACCACTTTATGATAAAAGCTATTTCACCTTATCCATGATTGCCATGAGAATCTGATTATAGCCGAAGGACCCATCTATAAAAGAGAGCATGGCACACATTATGGCACTATCTACTAACACATTATTATGGGGTAAATGAAAGTCATCCTCGGGACAAGCCTTGTTCATATCTCTATAAACCACATACTTCCTTACTCTCTCGTACTTCTTCACAACTAGTACGATATTGGCCAACCACTTAAGACAGTCAACTATTTATAAAAACTTAGCATTCAACTAGTTTGCTACCTTTTTTTTATTAGTTAGGCCCGTGCTTGGCCCGTGCTTGTCACATCCTCCCAAGTTTCTATTTTACTAGCCTTATATGTAGGTAAGTAGGGATTTTGTGCTCAATTATCCCTTAATCAACTCCTAGAAAGTCCTTATGCATCCAAGCAAAGTGTTGGACAAGGATGGTTAATCCTAAGTCTTGTACCTCTTTTGATCATGACAAACGAGATTGGTCAATCTTAATATTTCCATTAAGTGTTGTTTTGCAGAATTAAGTTAATCTTTCAATTGGAACATGGATGGAGCTCATAATCTTCAAGAAGACAAAGTTCATCCAAATTCGCGATCAACAACTCTTAATTCGTGACTGCGACTTAGCTCAAAAATAGGGTGAATCTAGGCTAAACAAATTTGCAGGCATCATCGCTGTTGCGACTCATCCAAAGAGGGGAGTGTCAAAGTCACCAATAAATTCACGGTCACTATCGTATCTCTGCCGCAACCACAACTTTCATAAATCTGAAGAAGGAACTAAGTCCACAACCACAATGTGCCAAGTGTCCCAGGTGTCCATCGAAGAAAAATTCATGAGGCCAACATTGTGGGTAGCAATTGCGATTCATGAAGATGAAATTTATCCTTCAAACAGAATAATTCGCATCTTAGTTGTGCCTTGTACAAGGACTGATCATGACCACAAAGTTTATATGCAATTAGAAAGCAACGACTATATTTTCCTAATGGACAAATGAGAAGCCGACACATCTAATAGCCATTAGACACAAATGAGGCTTTTTGCCGTAATTTTTGGCTCTCGTATGGAAATTGGAATGTCATAACTGCGAATCTTCAGTAGCCACCGCGACTCCCATTTGTCATGCAATTAATGCATAATCTGCCTAGCATGTCTTTAAGATTTAATAAGCTTTATAGTCTAACGTCTCTTTGGTGGGTATGAGATATAAATACTCCACCAAACACATGTAAATGCAAGAGAATTCATTAACTTGTAACAAAACTCTTGCAAATTTACTACCAATTATTTCCATTATTCTTTATGCTTTAAGTGATTGTTTGGTATGAGCATTAAACACCAATTGTAATGGGTTTTAGTGTGAGCCTATAAAAACGCTTGAGAAAGGTTTTAGTGTGAGCTTGTGAAAACACTTGAGAGAGGTTTTAGCGTAAGCCTTAGAAAGCACTTTGTAAGAGGTTGTTGTGTGAGCCTTGAAAAAAAAAGTATAAAAGTTAGGTGTGAGCTTGAAAACACCATTTTGAGTGAGTGAAACGCCAAATTGCAAAGAATTAGGGAGTGGACGTAGGGTTAATTAATACGCAAACCACTATAAATCCTTGTGTCTCTTTTCTGCTCTTTCTTTATCCCTCACTTTAATTTTTATTTAAACACTAATTCAACCCCCACCTCTTAGTGCCTAGGGCCAACAAGTGGTATCAGAGCCAAGTCTCACAAACAAGCCTTAATTGGGTGACCAAAGTTCATGGCACAAGAGGGAATCCACTCATACCTTAAGCCCTACTTTGATGGATCCGACTATACTCATTAGAAGTATATGATGGAGATTTGTCTTGATACAGATGTAGTGGGCCTTTGGTATGTAGTTGTTAAAGAATGGAAGTCACCCATTAAAGTAGTGGATGGAATTGAAGAACTAATTCTAAGGAAAGATTAGGTTGAATCTCATAGGAGGTCAAATGGCAAGAATAAGAGGGCAATGGTTATTCTTCTAAGCGCTCTTTCTAGGGAAGAGATTGGAAGAGTACAATATTGCCAAATAGTTCATGCCATTTGGAAGACTCTTAAAAACTATCATGAGGGCACAACACTTATTAAATCAAGTAGATTGGAGATGTACATGATGAAATGGGAGCTCTTCATGATGAAACACCATGAAAGCAACATTGAAATGGCGAATAGACTTCTATCTATCATTACAAACATGAAGAAATTTGGAAGGACTCTCACAACTATGAGGTAAACACGAAAATCCTTAAAACTCATCCATTAGATAAGTTTGATGCAAGAGTATGCAGCATTCAAGAGTCCAACCTGCAGATTGGAAAGGTTCCTACAGATGTGTTGATCGGCAAACTCTTAACTCATGAGTTAGCCTTACAAAAGGATGAACAAATGAAGAAATTCAGGGGCTAAGGAGAAAAATCAAAAAAAGAAAGAAGAACCTTAACACTCAAATCCTCAACCAAGGACAAGGAGGTAGAAACTGCCTCTAGTGATGCAAAGAGTGACAAAAAAGAAGAAGAGCTAGCACTGCTCTAAAAAAGGACTGAGTTAATTATAAGAAGAAAAGAGAGAAAAGTTGCTTAAAGAAGACAACTCCTAATGCTAGATAGAGACCTAATGAAGTCACTTGCTATGATTATGGCAAGCAAGGCCATATCAAATATGATTGTCCCAAGATAAAGAAGAAGAAGAAATGGGACAAGGAGAAGAAGAAGAAGAGTTTCTCAGCCACTTAAGATGATAGCTCAAGTAAAGATGAAGAAGAATGAGAAGTTGCCAACATTTGCTTCGTGGCACAAAAAGACTCTCCAAATGAGGTAAGTACTTCATCCCCCTCTCATTCAGATTTTGATGATTTTGATGAGATAGATGAAGAGCTTTTAGAGGCTCTCACTATGAGATGTGACAAATACAAGTCACAAATGAAGTCTTACTAGAAAAAATGTCTAAAATTAGAAGATGATTATAATCTTGCTTCCCAATTTCCTTTATAAGTGAATTGAGAACATCAAATGATAAGCTCAAAGACTCTATAGGAAATCTTTCCAAATCATCTTCATCATTAGCTTTATTAAGAAAAGAGAATGACTCCTTAAAAGGAGAAGTCATTGAGCTTAGAAGCTCAATATCTAAGTTTCACAAAGGAAAGAAAGCCCTAGACACATTGATTGTGTCTCAAAGACCACCATTGGTTAGACATGGTTTAGGCTTTAATGGAGCCTCCTCATCATCACATACTACATTTGTTAGACCATCAAAAACTAAAACCTCAAGTGTTAAGGTAATTGGGAAGAAAAGTGCTCCTAGCACTAAGCCTCCTAAGCCTAAGGGCAAAGGGAAGGCTCCCTAAAACTCAAGAGTCAATACTCAAAGAGTCAATCATGCTTACATGTATAACAAAAAGCGTGCTCACACACACAAACACAAATAATTCTCTACTACTTCTCATCACTTATGCATATGCATGCACTCACATAATCAAAGTATAAGAAGGCCTCCTACTCATACTAAGTTTTTGCATAGGAGAAAGACTCACAAGTCTAAACTCTAATGTCGCTATTGTATGAAAATTGGGCATATTGATATTCATTGTTTTATTAGGAAGGCTCACCTCAAATTAGAGGACCCTTCAACTCTTAGCCTCCTAGGACCCAAGTATGCTTGGGTACCTAAGAAAAGGTGACTTTACTTTTATTGTGTAGGGAAGTGTGGCAACCATTAATAAATCAAGCAATTAACATATGGATAGTGGATGTTCTAAGAATATGATGGGAAATAGAAAGCTATTCACGATATTAAAAGAAAAAAAAGGTGGAGGGGTAATTGGCATTGGAACCATTAGTAAGAATGGTTGTTCTTTGATTGATAATGTTTTAATAGTTAATGGGTTACAAACATAATTTGTTAAGTATAAGTCAATTATGTGACAAAGGTAATAAAGTCACCTTTGATCCTAGAGAATGCTGAGTCACCACATTAGTGGATGATGAGGTTATTTTTAAGGGTGAAAGAAAGGTAAAACCTACTCAATGGGCTTAGACAATTTGGCTAACCAATCTTTTTAAGTATCTTATGTCTTTGAGCAATGAAGCTTGGTTATGGTATAAAAGGCTTGGACATGTAAGCATGGATCTTCTTCAAAGTCTATCTAAAGGAAAGTTAGTGGAATGCCTTCCCAAGCAAAATTTCACTAAAGACATGACATATGGTCTTTGCCAAATGGGGAAGCAACATCAAGCCTCCCATAAAGCTAAAAATGTTGTAAGTTCTTTTAGACCTCTTCAAGTACTTCATATGGACTTAATAAGACCCACTAGAAGTGCTAGCTTAGGTGAAAAACATTATGCACTAGTCCTAGCTAATGATTACTCTAAGTTTACTTTGGTGTCCTTTTTAGCTCATAAGAATGATTCTTTTGATGCTTTCAAAAGTTTTGCAAAAAGAGGATAAAAACAAGGAAAAAGGTGAATCATCAAAAGTAAATGATGAGCCATACCATCAACAAAAAGATAAGCAAGGTCAAGATCTATCCAAAGATTAGAGATTCTCCAAATATCACCCCAAGGACTTGATCATTAGTAATACCTCTAAGAGTGTAAGTACTAGATCACAGCTTCATCTTTTAGATAATAATCTTGCTTTTGTTTTTCAACTTGAGCCAAAATCAATTGATGAGGCTCTTAATGATGAAAGTTAGGTGCTTGCTATGCAAGAGGAACTCAGCCAATTTGAGAGAAATAAGGTATGGGAACTTGTCCCTAAGCCTAAAGAACACTCCATTGTAGGCTGCAAATGGATGTTTAGGAACAAGTTAGATGAGCAAGGTCTTATCATAAGGAATAAAGCTAAATTGGTTGCTAAGGGATGCAACCAAGAGGAAGGAATAGAAGATTATGATGAGACTTTTGCCCCCGTTGCAAGATTAGAGGCCATTAAGATACTTTAAACTTTTTCAAATGGATGTAAAAAGTGCATTTTTGAATGGAATTATTGAAGAAGTCTATGTTGAACAACCTCTAGATTTTGAGTCACATTGTTTTCCCAATTATGTATTTAAATTGAACAAAGCCTTATATGGATTGAAACAAGCTCCAAGAGCTTGGTATAAAAGGCTTAGTTCATTTCTTTTGAAAAATGATTTTGAAAAAGGAAAGATGGACACCATACTATTTGTTAAAAAAACATAAGCATGATACACTAATTGTATAAATTTATGTTGATGATATTATTTTTAGTGCTACTAATGAGTCTCTTTATGAGGATTTTGCTAAGTGTATGACTAGGAAATTTGAAATGAGCATGATGAGAGAGCTTAAGTTCTTTCTCGGTCTACATATCAAGCAAACCAAAGAAGGGATCTTCATCAACCAAGCTAAATATCCAAGGGAGATACTCAAGAATTTGGCATGAATGGTTGTAAAGTAGCCAAAACCCCCATGAGTGGTACCATCAAGCTAGACAACGATGAATCGAGTAAGATAGTAAATGAAAAGAGATATCGAGGTATGATAAGATCTTTGCTTTATCTTACTGCTTCTAGGCTGAATATCATGTTTAGTGTATATATGTGTGCTAGGTTCCAACCCTCTCCTAAAGAGTCTCATTTAAATGCTGTTAAGAGAATTTTTAAGTATTTACATGACACAATTCACTTAAGGTTATGATATCCTATGGATTCATCCTTTAGTCTCATAGGATATTTTGATGCGGATTATATGGGTAGTTTATTAGAAAGAAAAAGCACTTCCAAGACTTGCCAATTTATAGGAGAATGCTTAGTAACTTGGTTGAGCAAAAAGCAAGTGTCGGTTGCCTCATCCACTGCATAAGCCGAGTATGTTGCTGCAGGTTATTGTTGTACCCAAGTCCTTTGGATGAAACAATAATTGAAGAATTTTGGCAAAGTGATTGATCACATTCCTATTAAATGTGATAACACTAGGGCTATCAATCTTTCTAAAAATCTCATCCAACACTCTAGGAGCAAATATATAGATATCAGACAACATTTCCTTAGAGACATGTCCAAAAGGGTGATGTTATGTTAGAATTTATTGGCACAAATCATCAACTTGTGGATATTTTCACTAAACCTCTCAATGAAGAAAGGTTCAACTTCATTAAGAGAGAATTGAGAATGCTTGATGGCAGTTCCCTAAAGTGAAATATTTGATCTTTTATATGGTTGCTATGTGTGTTGATTGTTATTTATTAATTGGTAATAATTATATGGGTTAATTGAGATGTCTTAATTTTAAATTGCAATTGTGCTTTTCTATTAACATATTACACAAATTAAACATCAAAATAGTGAAGTGGATCATATTTTTTTTCAAAACTTAACTTTCCATCTTTATCCTTGCTAACTCATAATTCGCAGTTGCTATCTTTTATTCACTGTCACAAATTAGAATTCCAAGTCACCTGACTGTTAAACATCAAATCGCAGTCACGAGAATCAAGCTCCATCATGAATTTTGGCCAATAATTCAAATTTTTTACCATTGTAGCACATATTCTTGAGGAATTTTTGTCTGGTACTCATATTTTTTGAAAATCGCGGTCGCGATCTCAAAATTCACGGATGTGAATTTGAGTAACTGCCAAGCCATTAAGTGGTTTAACTGCCAATCGTTTCTAACTCTTCATAAATCTAATTCTTGCCATTTCTAGCTATTTACACACCCCTTCAATGGCTATATAAACCCCCTAAATAGTGATTCACATCTCTTCATCTCTAAATTCTCAAATTCTCTCCATCTTCTGCAATTGCTCCCAATAAGATTTCAAGAGGAGAAAAGGGTGAGGCTATGGCTCAGCCATCTGTACCCCCCAACACTTAATCTAATGAAGGGTATTACAACGGAGGAGAAAGAATGCTACAAGGCAAATTCTTCAAAGATCATCCTTCCCAACAAAATACCTTCTCCATTTCTATTAGAGACTCTAGGCATCAATGCAGATATTCATGCATTCCTTTCAAACTTAGGCTGGAATGAGTTCATCATTTAGGATGAACCCAATTATGAGGAAGTTGTTAAGGAATTCATGTGCACGGTTCAACTAAGTTGCAAAGCAAATTCTCTAATGGGGTAATACGAGTTAGTTTTTTAGGCCTTTGGTTATCCATTTTTCATTACCTTTGAACAACTTTCCTCCTTTTTTAACCTTTAAGTTAGAGAAAACATTCCTTTTATTATTTTTGCTCTTGATGTCATATATTTCGAATTCTGGTTAAAGTTTTCCATTGAAACCAAACACGACTCAAAAACCTCCCTAGCCAAACACATAAAAACCCTACCTCTTTAGATACTCCATCATATCATCACCTTTTTCGTAAATGCTAAAGGTGATGGTAATGAGAAAGTATCACAAAAGGTCTTGGCATTTCTTTTTTGCCTTGTCAAAAATAAGCCAATCCAAACTAGTCGGTATCATGTGGATTAATTGATCCACATAAGCATCAAACCTATAAGCCAATTCCTTCTGCCTTCACACATAATAGTGATCTATCGCTTCATAAGGGCACTTGATGAGGAAAATGGAAAGTTCCTCACCAAGAAACTCCTCCCATCTCAGAACCTTCTTGACCTCACCTACTTCATCAATGCCAAAGCCATACACCTAGACACATATGTTTATACCCTGGGTGCTTTTGGGGCCAAGAAAATGGAATCCTCCCAAGCCTCTAAAAGGAAGAGGCTCATCATTGAATAAGGAGCCCTACTAGTCCCCTCTATTCAACCAAAACCCAAATCCAAACTGTCTCTTGCCACCATTAACTGAAAATTGGACAAGATGATGAGAATGATGAAGAGGCGATACCTATTTCTCTCACATCTTCATAGTGACATGGTGGATTTACAAGAAAATTTAGGTGTTCCTCCTTGCCATCCTTTAGCCTTTACTGAATTCGAAGATACCCAAGAAGAATAAGGCAATGAAGAAGTTAAGGATGGAGATGAAGTAGAAGGTGACAATAATAAAGAGAAAGAAGAAACTTCTGGAGATGATGATGACTCTTCAACATTATAGAATAGGAATTCTTTGTACTTTCATCTTTTATTTTTAAATGAGAACCTTATGATCCCATAGTTTTTTTTTATGGTTGAATAAGAAATGTTTCTTTGAAATTCATTGTCTTATGTGATTGATGGAATTTACTTTTATGATTGCATTCTTATTAATTTTGCTCCTTATGAACACTTATCTATTTGTTATGCATGTGTTATTTTCTTTTATGAACCCTTATTTTGATATTGCCAAAGAGGGAGAAATAGAATCAAGAGAGGGAGAGATAGAATCAAGAAAGAATCTAAGTCTAAGGGGGAGAGAAAATAACTTGCAAATAATAGCATAAGTTAAGGGAGGCATCATACTTATCATACTTAGGATTTTTTTTTTTAGAAATTCACTTTTATTGATTGACTGCCATACTTAGGAAATTTCACACTTGATCTTTGTCGAAAAATCTCTAAGCATTCATTGAATCATATTACCACTCTAACTTCACATTCATGCATTTTTTTTCCTTAAGATCAATCTAAGTTGTTAAAAGCAAAAAGAGGGAGATTGTTAGAATAGGATGGTTAATCCTAAGTCGTGGACCTCTTTTGATATTGAGAAAGGAGATTGATCAACCCTAACGTTTCCATTAAGTGTTGTCTAGCAGAATTAAGTTAATAGTGTTGTTTTGCAAAGTTAATCTTTCAATTGGAAGTTGGATGGAGTTCATAATCTTTAAGAAGGCAAAGTTCATCCAAATTCATGGTCAGTAACTTTTAATTCATGACTGCGACTTAGCTCAAGAACAGGGTGAATCTAAGCTAGACGAATTCGCGGGCATCATCGCTACCACGACTTATCCAAAGATGGGAGTGTCAAAGTCACAGATAAATTCACGATCACTATCGCATCTTTATCGCTACCGCGACTTTCATAGTGACTGAAGTGGGAACCAAGTCCATAACCATAACATGCCAAGTGTCCCAAGTATCCATTGAAGAACAAAATTTGAGAGGGCAACATTGTGGGTAGCGACTGCGATTCATAAAGATGAAAATTCTCCATTAAATAGAAGAATTCACATCTCAATCGTGTCCTGTACAAGGACTGATAGTGACCGCGATGATTGTAAGCAATAAGAAAGCAACATCTATAATTTCCTGATGGACCAATGAGGAGCTGACACGTGGACTAGCTGTTAGACGTAAATGGGGTTTTTCACCACAATTTTTGGCTCCCATATGGAAATTAGAATGTCGTGACCTCGAATCTTCAGTAGCGATCGCGACTCTCGCCTGTCATGCAATTAATGCAGAATCTGCCTAGCATGCCTTGAAGATTTAATGAGCTTCATAGTTTAACATCTCTTTGGTGGGTATGAACTATAAATACTCCACCAAATAGATGTAAATGCAAGAGAATTCATTAACTTGTAATAAAACTCTTGCAAATTTGCTACTCATTCTTTCAATTCTTTTTTATGCTTTAAGTGATTGTTTGCTGTGAGAATTAAACACCAATTGTAATAGATTTTAGTGTGAGCCTGTAAAAACACTTAAGAAATGTTTTAATGTGAGCCTGTGAAAACACTTGAGAGAAGCTTTAGTGTAAGCCTTAGAAAACACTCGTAAGAGGTTGTTATGTGAGCCTTGAAAACACAAAGTGTAAAAGTTAGGTGTGAGCTTGGAAACATCATTTTGAGTGAGTGAAACACCCAATTATAGAGAATTGGGGAGTGGACGTAGGGGTAATTAATACCTAAACCACTATAAATCCTTGTGTCTCTTTTCTACTCTTTCTTTATCCCTCACTTTAATTTTTATTTAAACACTAATTAAACCCCCCCTTCTTAGTGCCTAGGGCAAACATAAAGATTGTTTGATATTTCCTTAACAACTATTCCAATTTTTCTTGCTATTTTAGTATGACATCACTAATAATAACCAAGAGTTTTTTAATTTTTCTTTGTGCCAAGATTAAATACAGTGGCTTGCACACAAAATTAATATTAAATATGCTCATGAAATGATACATGCTATGAGCACTTTCATCAGGGAACACATCACATAAATAAGAAAACTCATCATTCATTACCTTAAACTTAGAAAAAAAAAATACATTATCGTCTTCAAAAAGACTAGAGATAAAAACATCTAAGGTGTCAAGAAAAGCAACTTCTTCTAATAGATTGGCAAGAATCTTTTTAGTATAAGTCTCTTTTTTTTCTTCATCCTTCTTCTCATCAATCTCTTGAGCTATAATCAGATCACTAATCTATTCAAAGTCTATTCCTTTTTCAGCTTGGGTTCAAGCCATGGCCTTCACCATTCCTTCTAAGTCTTGTTTCATCTAATCATCTCCTCGTTTAATCTTCATGAAATTCTCTTAAAGTGCCATCCCTTCCCAACTATACCTACTCAATGTCTAATGCTTGACCTTATGCATTCCCATCCTTATCTACATCTTTAATGGAGTTTAGAATCGTGTTCTTAATATCAGTCAAGCTCATTCTTGTGTATGTCCCCTCAGTGAGCTTACATAACCCAGTATACCCCTATTTTGGTTCTACCAAAGATGCATCTTGACTAATGTGAGCACCTAGAAGGTTTCACAGCTACGCTCGAACTAGTGGAATGTTACTTGTGACTCCATCCTTTTTTCAACCAATAGGGAATTAAGAGGATGAAGGTTTCTACGTTGGTAGTAACCCTAAGGCATGGCACGTGATTAGACCATCAGGGCATCCTTCCAGGCTTTGTGCAATTTCAAAGCTAGTCCAAAATTATGGTCATTAAGGGACCAAAAATAAGATAGTACATAGATACCATCCTAAAGAAATATAAAGTCACCATTTGACCTTGGTCAAGATAAGAATCCGTGGAAGGCAAAATATGAGCCTAATATAAGTTAATTAGATGACCCATTTTGTCTTCACCCAATCAGAGATTAGGTTTAAAAATTGAGTATGACTTAGGGAAGAGGCTAGGCACCCCTAAACTGCCCAAATATTAGGATCCAGCCTTCGGGCATCTTTGGTTTACTTTTAATATTTTTAGTTGAGTTATTGATTAGTCTAATTAATGCCCCTAGACATATATCGAAGCATGATTCATTTAAACAAATTAGGTCATCAACTTCAAGGGGCATGGGATCATGCATCATGGTAAAGGGGTTTCATGCATACATCCATCATCCACATATATCATTTAAGATGGGAAGGGGGGTCATGCATCACGATGTAGGGTAGGCAAGCATATGTCATCGTCCATTCACACACATAATCTTATAATCCGTATGGGATTATGGTTTAGGCCAAGTGCATGGTCTAACTCTAAGTAATCACACCTACACCCAAGTGAACGAACAAATTAGTAAGGAATCAATATGAAAAATAAACAAAAAGAGATTAAAGCAAACAAAGAATGGCAAGCAAAGTCCATAATAGTCATCTCACCATATTTGCCAAAGTCATGATATCTTAGCACACAAGTCTATGGCAACACATTCCATCATCACAAATCAAAATATAACATAATCATTATGCACAAATCATGAAAGATTAAAGAAGTAAACATGCAATGCAAGGTACTTTGGAGGATTTTTAATAGCCTAAGGAATCACCACCATGGAAGGGTCCTTAGATTGATGAATCCTCCCCTTATGTAGCTCTTAGAGAGCCTAGCATCTAGTAGCATTACAAACCATGATGCAAGGTTAGTATGCAAATTAAGAAAATAGATAAGAACCAAAAATGCTATTCACATGTTCATAACACAAATGAACCCAGAAAAAAAGGACTCTCAAGGTCATTAGAACCTTAAGTTCCTCACTTGGTCAATGCTATAAAATGATTAAAATAAAACTACAACCCATCTTTGAATCTACATGAAAGAGCATGAGCATTAAGATAGAAAGAACTGTGAAAATTATTTCTAAACCCATCAAGACTCTATTTTTAAGTGAATAGGGGTTCTTGTTATCTAGCCTTATCCTATTCTTCCACTGGAGTGATAAAAAACACAAAAGAATGTCTTTGATAAATGAAATTTGAATAAGCAAAAGAGGAGTTTCATAAACCTGTACCCAAGAAACCATGGTTGTACAACCTAAAATGGTGTATAGGTTATATAGCCCTAAGATCTTGGGTTTTTGAAAAAATAAAAGAGGAAAAAAAAGGTGGAATAAGAAGGAATATGGGGTGTTATGGATGCCCTTACATGTTTATGTAACTTCAAAGGGTTGCTAGTTTGATGTTTTCCTTTAAAATGTTTAGGGAATGGATAAAGTTTAGGCTTTATTCTACCTTTAAAGTGATTAGGTGAGTTACAGTTTTAGGGTTTCATGGCAATGAGATGTTCGATGTTGATGAGGAGGTTCTTGATGAGGACCTTCCGATCCTTGATGCCTTAGACCAGTTTGATCCCAGTAGAGATTCAAGTAGGTGAGCATGCTAACGAACGCAATTGTGAAGATGATTCCTCCCAGTTTTACTCCAACCATCAACACTTTGATGGTTTAAAATTCGTATCACCACATTGCAGGAGCCACCTTAAGAGTGATAGGCGTCCTTTTTCCTTTTTATTTATTTTATTTACTTTATGTCTATCTTGCCACTATATATTTTAAGTGTTGCCCTGGAATTTCCTTTTTCATCTGTGAACATTAATTTAACTTATAAAATATCCAAAAACAATTTTTAGGACACTTACCTTTTATTTTTAGTGAAATTTATTTTTTGTCTGTTGGACTAGTCTATGGCCTCGATTTGCATGCATATTAAACTTTATTCTGTGATTTGCACAATGAATGATTAAAATTAATTAGTAGATAATCAATGGAAATAATTGGATACAGACCTAGGATTATAAACAATTTATTCAATTATTATGCTAACTTGCAAGTCTTTTAATGCTTCACTTGTTGTAGTTTGGCCAAAAATTTATTTTGAACACTAACAATTAGGATTCACTATCCTCTTGTCTTGTGAGTTGCTATAATTGTGCAAAATAACCCATACACATATATTTTATTGTCGTTTGCTTTTCATCTCTAGGGATCATCTCCTTCAAGAAAGAAGGCGGCTCCAATGCTTTGATTAGGGCATGGGGTCGTACGTTGCACCCCTGAGTCGTGACTAGTATAGAGGGGACCATGTAACACCCATTTTCATTTACTAATAATGGCAATCATGTCTAAAAATTCATATGCATAAAGGTTAATTCATCGTACATACACATTCTAACATGTATTTAATGAACATATATGTTAACTAATGTTGAAGGCTGGTGACCACAAACTGATTCCTATTTTTGTATATTTACATGACATAAGGAGAGGAGAGTTAGAATTCAGGCAATGACATATGCTTCATGTATCTATATCCAAACCTTTATGCTCCAAAGTACCCAAACTTATACTTTAGTATATGAAAAATATAATTACAATTTGGTGAGTCACGACACAATGAATAAAAATAATAATACAATTCTTATGGCACAACTAACAATCAAATATTATCAAGATACATTACAAGTATAAGAATTTACTATGCATGTGTAAATACAATAGATTGATTTTATCGTGACCTTGCAAGGCAAACACTGCTCTTAGGAATTCATGTGATTCAAGTGATATTTGATTTTGCTAGCTAGCATATAACAAGAAAATCATTTGATCAATAACATATGCCAACAAGACATATTGGTCCTTTATTCAAATGATTTGCAAGTGTTTGACAAGTTGGTCACAACATCCTTTTAGTTTCATATGCAATTGTTCATTCACAATGGTATACCAAGTAATCATTTTAAGATCATATAATTCTCACTTGACTTTTATTCACATGTAAAATGTTACAATTCAATCACATATACACATAATAGAACACAACCACATCATAAAATAATCACACATACACGTTAGAATCCAACCATGGCTTTTACTCATCTTTGATGTGACCAACCTTTATGGTAGATTTGGACCTCTCTCTTGCACTTTCTTAATATGTTAAGATCCTAACATTTGATAAATATATCATTGTAAAATGTCAACATGAGTTTGTATGCACAGTATGCAACTATGGTCATATTTCATGCAAATGGACTAGTATTTAAGCTTATTATTCTTGTATGGTAGCCTGACCTTGCTGCACTCACAGAATAACCCTAAATTTATTTATCCAAATGACTTGATTCTTTTTTCTACATAAACTACACACTTAATGATACAACATGTTCAAAATTTAGGTCAATATAAGGCTGATAAAAAATATGGCAAATTTTTTAATTCTGCCTTATTTCAATATGATCTCAGTCTAATCAAATCTTACAATTTTAGGCATATCTAAAATTTTACAAATACAATTGCAAAATTGATTTATCCTTAGCTATAAAACACATAAATGAACATTTTTCATATTTTACATATTGTCTAACTCAGTTTATAAAGTTACCAAAATAAATGGCCAATCTCAAGGCGAGCAGGTTTCAGCACATTAAGAATCAATCACAATGAAGGAGTTATATCTCATCAACCATGACATATTTTGGCAAAACTATTTTATAATAATAAATATTAGACATAAATCCACAGCTTTCATGTATTGTACATCACCAAATTCCCATTATATGGGCTTCAAATTCTTGAATAACATAACTATGAGATTGAACATATTTAATCAAGTTCAAAGTCAGTCAAAATCGAAAAGTAATATCTCTTTCCATACAACAAATTAAGAAAAACTATTTTACATGAATTTAGAGGGGATATAACCTTACAAATTTCTCATTTTTCACTTTGTCTAAGTCAGAACATAAGGTCATCAAAATATATGAAACTAGCCAAACTGAAGAGATTTTGGTAAGTTGTGAACCAACACTAATGAAGGAGTTATAGCTCTTCACAAACATCAAATTAATCAAAACTATTTTCATGCATTGAGATGGGGCATAAAGCTATAACTTTCATGACTTACACTTTCCCTAATTCCTCTTATAGGGATATGAAATCATGGGTGAAAAAATCTACTATGACAACAAAACCAACACAATTAACTATTGTTCCTCTTAAGCTTCAACTTCCACACATGAGTTCTACCTCAAATACTCCATAATTCTTACTAATTATGTATGTTTAATATATCATAAGGGAGGAATTTCATATGGAAAGCAAATAAAATCACTTAAGCTCACTTCTTCTTCTTCTTCTTATCCTTTCTTTTTTTTTCTTTCCCAACTCTCTTCCTTTTTTTGCACTTCCTCATATTTTTTCCTCTCAAATCTATTCTAGAAGAAGAGAAATTTAATTTGTATACTTACTCTAATAATACAAAATCATGGTGTCTCACTACTATTGGTTGAAAGTTTAATCTTCCTCTTTAGTCCCTCTTATTCACTCTTTCATCACCACCATCCATTTGTTAATCCCTATATGCTATGTATTCTTTTAAATAAACTCTAAAATGTCATTATTTATGATGCTATAACATTCACACAATATAAAATAATGTGTCATGCAACTACACAAACATCACATCTATGTTCGAGTGTCTCAAAAGCAATAGTGCAAGTGTCATCACTGTGCTTATCAAGTTCACATATCTAAATGATCATTTATCCAATGCATATGTTCATATGGGATTGCAAATCATTTATGTAATAAATATGTTCATGTGAGAATGCTAATGAATAAGGATAGGGACGTTACATTTTTTTCCTTTATTATAAAGAATTTCATCCTCAAAATTCAATACCTGTAAATAAATATGGATATTATTCTTCATGTTCTCTTTGGTTTTCCATATAGCCTCTTCTTATGAGTGATTTCTCCATAGCACCTTAACCAAAGGATTTCTTGATTTCATAACTATTTTGTCTTATAACCAATTATTTCCACTAGTTCTTCAAGATAACTTACATCATTTGCAATTGTTATAGTTGGATCCCTAAGAATATGTGTAACGACCATTTTCATTTGAGCTCTGATACCAATAACTGTAATGACCAATTCATTTTAGCTCTGATACCAATAAATGTAACGGCCATTTTCATTTACATAACTCATATCATTCATGTTCAAAATACATATGCATATAGGTTTTATCCATCCTACACACAATCAAACAATTACTTGATGCACATCTATGTATATGACACCAGAAGAGAGAGAGTTTGGATTCAGCCGACGACCTGTGGTCCATATGAAATGATGTAACACTGAAAGCACGAAGGTGTCCAATTCTTATTCTTCGGTATTTGAAAAAAAATTTTGCGATTTGGTGAGTCGCGACTCAGTGAATAAAAACAATAA
>CATIWR010164658.1:0-40663 GCA_949677035.1 Omphalea diandra | reverse complement strand
ACATTGAACAAAAAAACACACTCTTATAAGAGAAACAAGATAATCTCTCACTATAGATATATATATATATATATATATATATATATATATATATATATATATATATATATATATATACACACACACTTAATTATAAATATCTACTAAAATCAATCGAATTATCTATTCAAAGGCTCCCATTATGCTTAATTGAGCATGACTACGAGATTATCATGACGTTGTTTCATATATAAATTAAACTGTTTAGGTCAAACAAAATTTAATATAAAATTAAATAATATCTAGTGTATTATATCAAATTACTTAAAAAATTACATGTGAATTGAAAAAAAAAATATTTCTGCACTTAAGAAAGTCAGTACTATAAAAATAATAAATTTTTTATTATATATTAATAACTAATATATTATTAACTAGATACATGCTTTATATGGAGTGAAAGCAAGTATTTTCTACCTGACATATGCAACCTCTTATCAAGATGAACCTAATCCTGCCACTGCTAATAGTCAACAGAGATTTGGTCCAAGGGCTAGATTCCGAAACACGGTTGGGAGCTTAAGCTGCTCCTCTTGTTTCAATCACAATATAATCCTACTGAATTACTGTATATATTCTGGTCGTACTCCATGCAGCTTTTTTTTTTTTTTATTTAACATAAATTTTTATTCAATTTTTAAATAAACCAATATTTTAGATAATTATTAACTGGCAAGCTAACTTTGATTTACCTATTAGCTAATTCTCATTAGCTTACTTGAGTTCATCTTTCTAGTTTCATTTGTTAGTCCACGGATTAAGTGGGATTTAATTTAATTTTATGCATCTATATCACTTTTTTTCTTTTATTTAAATGGAGTATATTTTTTAAATTTTATTTTCCTAAACAGAGACATCTATTATTTAGTGGGTAGAGTTGGCAAATGACAAATTCTCATAATTAATTCGTAATGTGTTTTTAAATACATAAAAATAGTTTGCAAAAACACAATTCTACCCTGCAAATACTCACATATGGTAATTACTTTATTTAAAAAAAAGAAAAAAAAAAAAAAACCTAGTGCCTCTTGTTTTGAAATAAAAAAAATGAAGGGATACATCAAAGTCAAGCATTTAGAAAAATGTTGACAAGTGATTTTGAAGTCAATGAGTTCCACACGATTTTTAGGTTAATGAACACATCAAAGAGGATACACTCCTCGAATCCAAAAAGTCAAATATGTACAAATTGGAGTATTTAAGGGGTAAAATTGCTAATTTAAAATAACTGGTGAGGTCCAATCAGATAATATTAATCAAACTCAACAGTCCCAATCCAATAATAATAATAATAATAATAATTATTATTCATAATCTTGAACCAGCATGTGTGATTAGGATTGTTAATAATACAATAAACAAGTACATTAGTCAATAATTTAAAATTAATTATTAAATTTCCTCGATCTATCACAATTCCTGAAAATACACATGTAAGTACAAGGTTTGGTTAACTTTTATTCCTGTTTTTCTGGTGTTTCTAGTTCCTTATTCTCTGTAAATCCTCTAGAATACGCATGCTTTTGTTGAAACACTGATATAATAGAAGATTTGGTCAAATAAAAAAAAAAATAGACAAATGATTTTGTTTGAATGCTATAAGCATCAATTTGATTTGGTTAATTAAATCATTAGGATACAGGTATGAATTTAGGCCTTTCCTTGATTTTGTTGAACTGGATTTGATAGTATTTTTGGTAATGTTATATGCACCTAATCTTGTTACTAATCGATCAGAGAATCAAAATCACTAGTTCCCAATCCAAGAATCCCATTTAGTCTTTCTACTTTTAGACTTTTGGGAAGCAATTTTCTTATGAAGATTCCTTCGGTTATAAAACTGTCCAAGTCAATTATTTAGGATAAATCATAGTAAATTAGGTCCTTGTATTACAAATTATTAGCAGGTCATCAATCTTCAGTAATAGGTAAAAGTCTAGTTATTCAAATACATTTATAGCACACTAAGATAATGCCCAACCATCATCTTAAGCCCAACCCAGTTCCATATGATCAACCACAGTCCATGCATAACCCAGTTACAAAGAGATTGGACTCGGCCCAGAAAGAGCATCTCAGTGAATGGAGTGGGCCTGCCAAGCCTTACCTGAGGGTGAAAAATTTGGAGTAATAAACCTCTGTTGTTGAACGACAGGACGGATACTCCTATATGTCAATGACGACAAGTCTTAGGAGGGTAAATTTTGTTTTCTGAACAACTCAAATATGTAAATTATGTTATTAAAAGACAATCTGTAAACGACCATGCGTTTCTGTACAATCTGTGAGTAATAAAACGCTGTCGTTCAATGTCAGAATTAGCGATTTTACATTATTCAAAAAATAAATAAAATATCTGGTGGCTTCCTTATCTTCGAAAATGCCAATGACCCAACTCAGACTCTATCCCTCATGGCTGCATCATTTGCGCTCTCTTATTCTTTCACTTCAAAAACCCTAATTCCATCACTCTCCAACCTCAAATCGTCCTTTCCTCCGCTCCACACTTTCGCATCGCAATCATGGGCTCCACTGCCTCGGAATGCTATTATCAGGTGGTCTTTGATGACGCGGGCAGCGGTGGATTCGGATTATTCTGCGAAGAGGAGCAGCAGCGGGGAGAGCAGAGAGACAATAATGTTGCCGGGGTGTGACTATTATCATTGGTTGATTGTGATGGAATTTCCAAAGGACCCAGCGCCTACTAGGGAGCAGATGATTGAGACTTACCTCAACACTCTCGCTACTGTATTGGGCAGGTTAATTATTCGCTTTGTGGGTTTTGTTTTGTGGGGTGTTAGATGATGTGGGTTGATGAATTGTTCTTTCAATTAGTAATAAAGTTGATGTCTTTGATGGAATTTTGGAGATTTGAGCATTTCTTGGGGTTTTGTGTATCTGTTGTAGTGTACTTTTGCATCCCTTTTATTCTAGTAGTTCCTTGGTTTGAAAAATTTACAAAGAGTACGTGATTGCATGTCTTGGCTCAGAGAAGTATATTGGTTCAGTAAGAAAGGTGCAGGGAAAACTAGTCTTAGTAAACGCAGGCGCTTAACCTTCACTGCTGCTGTTTATATTCTATGGTAAGCTAGAAATGTCGTGTTGTTTCAGTAGCTGAGGTTGTGATGCAAGTGACATCTGCTGTGAACATTAGATACCCTTGTACTTAAGAAATTTTGTTTCTTCTCTTGCTCTGTTGTTATTCTGTTTGTTTTTCAGTTTTGCTTGGTTGGTCATATACCTTGTTTATAAACAAGTTTTATAGCAACAAAATTCTCTGGTGATTTACCAATTTTTTTTTTCTTCTTTCCCTGTCAACATTGTGCTTAATGCTATGGTTTCTGTTTTTTCTAAGAACAGTAGACTTGAGAGGCAGTGAGTGACTCTACAATTTCTGGTTATCTGTCTCTGTACGTGCTCATTGTAGACAATGACAACTTATATGATATTGCCTTTGAATTTGTACTGGGTTTGTGTATCAGCATGGAAGAAGCAAAGAAGAATATGTATGCATTTAGTACCACCACATACACTGGATTCCAGTGCACTGTTGATGAAGCAACCTCAGAGAAATTTAAGGGTAAGTAAACATGTTAATCATAGGCTTATTGTCTACTTCTTCTGCATTGGTTACTCTCCATATCCTTTGTTTCCCTGGAAATTTATTGGTTAATTCATGTTATGCAGGTTTGCCTGGAGTCCTCTGGGTACTGCCAGACTCGTATATTGATGTGAAAAACAAGGATTATGGAGGTCACTTTTATTTCTTAAATTTTTCGTAACTTTATTCTTTGCTTTGCATGTGGTCACGTGTCAATGAGTTTGAAATGGATTCATGCATGCAGTTTTGGTTCTTTTTTCAGGAGACAAGTACATCAATGGAGAAATAATTCCATGCACATACCCTACTTATCAACCAAAGCAGAGGAATAGCTCAAAGTATGAGAATAGAAGGTATGAAAGACGGAGAGATGGCCCACCCACGGAACGGAGGAGACCAAGACAAGGGGCAAGTACCTCAGAGTCAGCATCTGGATGAGTAAGTGGAATATGCGCATTTGTGATATTACTTGTGTACATTTAGATGTTTCTGTGTTTAATTTTCAAGTTTCTTAATGTTGCCTTAGTTTCCATAATTGACTTGCCAATGGTTCCTTTTGTAAAGATTTCTGTTACTGCAGTTGTAGTTCTTTTCTTCCTTCCATGTGAATATCAAAATGTGGCTGTTCTATTTTCTAATGCATTATTAATTAAATAGTTTAAAGCATTCCTTTTGATGAGGTACGGTGTTGCTTTTGCAGGTCTCAAATTTTGGTTTCGAAGTGGATGGTCTTTTTTTGGAGCTTTTAGATATCATTTTAAGCCATGCCATGTGTTGGGTGGATAATTTTGTGTGCGCATTTTACTTGAGATTAAAAATCTCTTTTTATGCCCTTGGCAAATGAGTCTGGCTAGTGTATACTTCATATGTGTAAAGTCAGAGTTGTTTTATCTTAAGTAATAACAGTTGTTGCTATATCAATGTTCTATGCACTGTAGGATCTGTGACAAATAGACAATATATGCATTCAGGTGTAGCTGACTCCACCCTTGCATTTATGTTTATTTAGACTTCTTTTTTTTTTTTTTTTTACTTTGATAGGCGTCACTCTGAGTGATAGCAACAGTGCTGTTGCTTTTAAAGATGCATTTGTTTGCTTTTTTGAAAAAAAAAAAAACCAGATACAAAATTTATTCATTTCGATGTTCAATTTCTGGATTTTTTCATTAAATTATGCATTTTTTTTGGTTCACTTTCTGTATTTTCAAAAAAAAAAAAAAAAAAAAAATGAGACAAACATGGCTCTAATGGTAACGGTAATAATATCAGACCGCATTTTGTTCCATATTTTACATACAAAATTTGTTCATTTCGTTTACAAAATTTGTTCAATTTTTGGTTCACTTTCTGTACATCATTTGAATAAATTTGAATAAATTCTGTATTTGGATATAAAATTTCTTGATTTAGTTTACAGAATTTGTTCATTTTTTAATTCACTTTCTATGCATGTTTGTACAACTTGACCTGAAAATTGTAGCACCAAAGACAGCCAAACACTGCCTTGGAGCTACACAAGTACTGGTGTAGTTTGGAGCTCCACCTGCACTTAATCGTGTGTGTGTGTGTGTGTGTGTTTTTTTTTGTTGTGATACTAGTTCTCTGTTCTATCTGCCTATTGGCTGTTTATCTCTTCAGTTAAGATGTTCAGCTATTGTGTGCGCCGCTGGCTTGAGCTTGTTGAGTTGTATGGTCTTTCATGTGCCAACACTGAGTGCGGTCAATGAAACCAGACCTGTTATTGCATTATCTTTTAAGCTGATCAAATGTGCATTTTCTTGTTATTCTAGGTATTAAGTTGTGAATGTAATTCTTGAATGTTGTCCAAAAAGGTTCAGTTAGAATTGGCACATTGATGGCCTGTGTATTGTACCATAGCTTTGAGCTGCTAAAATGCTCGAGAGAGGTTGCAACTTACCCTGCAGGGGGCGCCTTATAGAGTGGGGCAACTAATTAAACCGTAAGAATTAACTTGACTTCTCCCCCCCCTCTTTTGGCACATGATTCAACCGGGTAATAGAGATCAAGTTAATAGAGCAATAAGTTCATTTTACTCTTTAATTATCGCATGTTTCATTGTCTCCGTGACTATCACG
This sequence comes from Omphalea diandra, assembly GCA_949677035.1. Lineage (NCBI taxonomy): Eukaryota > Viridiplantae > Streptophyta > Magnoliopsida > Malpighiales > Euphorbiaceae > Omphalea > Omphalea diandra. The sequence continues at coordinate 34,927 of CATIWR010164658.1, read as the reverse complement.
TGACGTGCTAAAAAGGATAAACCAGCGCCTTTTGAGCATTTTCCTTGGGCTGAATTAATATTGGATTCTTTTATCTGTTGCTTTCAATGCTATACTTTTCTATTAAGTTGAGTGAGGCAATTGTTCAATTATATTGGCCTTGAAAGGTTTGTCCTCTATATTGACTAAAAGCGAATGCACATGCTTGTTACTATCATAAACAGGGCCAAACTGTTCCTTCCTTGAAAATATCTTAATTTGGATTCGTATATGACCACAAAACGTCAAATCCTTGTCGGTGGATTCTTATGCGAGAGTTGCGTCCCGCTATTGTCACTCTCTTCGGATAAGGCTTGCAAGTTGCAACTTTATGATGGAAATTGATAATTACTGGGGATAGATGTAGCTAATGAAGGGCAACTGATTTGAATCAAGTTCAGCTGTTAAAGTTGCTTCTTGTTGATCTCTCATAACATATTCTTGTCTTGTTTCTTGAAGAGGAATTAGAAGGCAGATTTATACGCCTATGGCTTACTACAGCTCCAGTTACTATGTGGATGATCACGCTGAGTACAACAGCAACTACCCTTTAACCTCCTACTATAATACTTATGATTCTGCTCCACTTCAAGATCCATTGGCTTATTCCAGCTACAGTTCCAATGATCACCCAATTTTCGCTTGCGATCCAATTCCTTTTAATGCTGCTTATGATCCTGTTCCAAGCTACTCAAGAATTGCACACTCTGTGTATACTTCCGATGAGCCAAAGCATATTGAGTATGATATAGCTTCATACCATCCTTCTTCGCAGACTCAGTTCATCATCTCTTACGCTGTCTCAGAATTCAATGAGCCTGAATTTGAAGAATATGATCCAACACCTTACGATGGTGGCTATGATCTGACTCTAACATACGGCAAACCTCTTCCTCCTTCTGATAAAACTTGTTATCCTCGTTCTACACCTGATCCAGCTATCTTACCTTTAAATGGTGTCTCTTCTTCTGGGGTGATTTCTAAAACACCTTATGGAAAAGATGAAGCTGAAAAGAATGTACCAAAACCCCAGAACGAAAGCAAACCAACTGCCAAGGATGAGACGGAGGAGCAGCAGCTCCGTGACCATGACCATGATCATGATCAGGAAAGTAAGGAAAAGAAAGCTGATGATGAGCAGTATTCTTGTTCTGATTATGGGAATGGATCAAGGATAGTGCCTGAAATGCCGTACGGGTATGGCTTGGAAGCTATGGACCTTTGTGAAGGTTTATTTGGTTACTGGCCTTGTCTGTCTCGTTACGGAAGGAGGATGAGTGAGTGTCAAGAAGTGAGGCATAGTGGAGATTGCAGCAATCAATGGAAGGGTACTGCTGCTGATTATCTCTTTGGAAATCCGAATCCGTACGCCGGAATAAGGGATGATGGGAATGCTATCTATGGATATGAAAGGCATTATCCTCAAGTTGAGGATTCATGGTCCACATAGGTTGCAGAGTGTCTAATTCAGGATTACTAGTAGTATCATGTTATTGCAAATGTTGACCATCATATGGATGAGGCATCAAATTTGGCCAAAAATGTACATCAAGTTGAAAAATTTCACTGAAGTGGTTTATTGATAATTTCTTTTTCAAATTTCAATTAGTGGAAGTCACTTCTTTTGTGCATTTTCTTTCCTAGTTCCATAATTATGAATGTTGATTTGCCGTTGTGGTGACAGCACAATGAGTAGAGTGAACCATTGGGCATGAGCATCTGTCCAATGGAAGCAGTTATTATTAGAATTATTAGGTATAGATGATTATACTTACTAGGTAAGCATTTGAAACAGCTTGGTGATTATTTGAGAGTGCTCTCCCTTGATGCACTAATACTACAAAACTCCAAATTAAACCATGGTATGATTTTGTAAATCAGTTTCAATAAAATCCCAAAAGAACAAATCTTTTTGTTTTTTGTTTTTGTTTTTTTGGGAGGAAAAGAAGGATTCTTCAATGCAAATGTGCAATTAGATTCATTCATATTCTAAATTAAGTGACAAAGTAATAAACAATAGTGAGAGCAGGCATAGAGAAAATAGTAAAAATGGGGTCAAGTCAAAAAGAGCAGCAGACATTTCAATCAATGTGTGTAACTGCGTATCATTAGAGAGGCTGAAAAAATCATAAAGTAAGGGAAAGTGTTGCTACTAGTGTTATGATTATGCATTCTATTTTTGTTCATTGATATGGCAACCAAAGAATTATTACTTATCATTAACTACACTTGAAAAAAACTGTTAACCATTTGTTTGCTTTTCTTAAATTAAACTAGTGAAAGTTTATTCCATTTCAAAATGAGAATATTGCACATATTTTATGCCGTTGGATGTAACATAATTAGGTGAGAAGCGACATCTTATGAGCTCAGTCTGATTTAGGATGCTTAACCAACCTTCCCAAAGTTCTTGATTCGATTAAATTTAATGTTGGGCAATAGTAATTTTATTTGATGTTAGGCTCTTCAGATACTAAAAAAATGCCGTAAAATGGTGTCAAAAAAATTTAAAATAAAATGCTTGTTTTTTTGTTCTTGTCTGATGAAGAGATCAACAACTGTTTTTTTTAACAAAACCCACTATGCTACTAACAAGAATACTAGTTTCTTATAGCAAGTAAATGAGATCACCATTGTCATGGCCTGAGCAGCAGTGAATGAACAAATGGACACTTGCTATCATCGGTGGAGGAGTGCCAAGTGTCAACCATGTGAAGAAATAGCATGGAATTGATATACACAAGACAGGAAGCCGTTTTTGGGTTTCAAAAAATAAATAAATAAAAAAAAGACTCAATACTACCAAACATGGGCACTTTTAATTACCATTTCATCCTGAGGTCCTTCTTGTTGCTATCCTTGCATTCACCGAATTAATGGCAATGCATAATCTTCGGCCTATGTGACGGAGAATATTAGCTTATTAGATTAGATTCCACAATTTGTTGCAGTTATTTATTTCATTGAACAAAATTAGTGGTAGAGTTACGTCTTATCCAATCATAATTAAGTAGGTAAATTTTGAATACTGTGGGAAAATTCTACTCAAGACTGCTTAATTACCATAAAAATACTGAAATGTCTTAATTTTGGCAAACCGTCTTCCTTATTACTACACATACCAAAATAAAATAGTTTTTACATGTAAAGTTAAATCCTACTTTAACAAAAACGAGGAGTGATTTTGGACAACAATACCCATGTACTTTTCACATCTCCATCATATAAATCAAGGTTAGTTAAGTCATACATAAATAACAAATTTCAAATAATCCTCTCAAACAAACGCTACAAAAAAACAAAAATAAAAAATAAAAAATGCCAGCCAGCACATAATTGGGGGTGTCCTTAAAGGTTCACCCTTTTCAAATTTCATCCTCATTAACTCATCCAAAAAATATGTTTTCCCTAATTGATAAAATCTTATTTTTATGAAAATAAAAAAATTAATTAATTATAATTATATTATATATTTTAATTATTTGTTATTAAAATATTTTTATTTATTTATTATTATATTAACATTAATATAGTATAATTATTATTAAAATTGTAAAAATTGATAACAATATTTAAATATTAGTAATAAAATAATTATTAAAATTTTAAAAAATCTATTAAAAAGTATAATTTTTTTTGCACTGTATATACAAATTTAAAATTAAAAATATAGGTAATAATTTATTAAAAGTGTGAAAATATATATTAATTAATACAAATATATTAAATAATTATTTGATTAATTATCAATAAAAAAAGAAAATTGTCAATAATTTTAGAACGCTTAAAATAAAAATTTTATTAACCATTTTAGAACGGAGAAAGTAATAAAGATTAAATATATAATCATAATTTTAATATTTTATTTTATATTTATATATATATTTATTTAATTTAAAATATATAATTATATAATTAACTTATTATTATATATTTGTATTAATAAATGAAAATTTAATATGAATATGAAATTTTTAATATTTGTTTTGAGAAAATAAAATTTTTATTAATAAAAGTTAAAGAAAAATAAAAATAACAAATACAAATATGACGAGAAGCACCTTAAACCCCCACATAAAACCCCAAATCATGCATCCATTTTATTTATGTAGAACTGATGTTTGTGACGAGAATTCTAAGAATTTCAGATTCCTTTCTTTCTTGTTCTTAACCTTCACGATGTCTCTTACGCTGACACCAAAATCCTTCCTCCCTTTCTTTCTCTCTCTCCTTCTCTCCACCGCTGCATCGTCCACGTTACAAAACCTCCTTCAGAGCCAAGGCCTACCTGGCGGTCTCTTCCCAGACAACGTTAAATCCTACAATCTTGACAAGAATGGGCGGCTCGAGGTGGAGCTGGAAGGTCCATGCATGGCCAAATATGAGACAAGGGTTTATTTTGATAGTGTGGTTAGAGCAAATCTAAGTTATGGTGGGCTTGTTGGTCTTGAAGGTCTGTCCCAAGAAGAGCTCTTTCTTTGGTTTCCGGTTAAAGGGATTCTAGTGAGTGATCCATCTTCTGGGTTGATCTTGTTTGATATTGGTCTTGCTCACAAACAGCTGTCTCGTTCTCTTTTTGAAGATCCCCCTGTTTGCAAGCCTCAAGGTACAATCTTTTTTCCTTTTCTCTTTAATGGGTCCTGATTTGTTTTGGTTGATCTGATATCTGGTTAGATGAGATTATCAGTTTGGTGGCTTTGAAACCATGAAGAAAAGAAAAAGCTTTTCTTTTTCCTTTTTTTTTTTTTACTCAATCTTTTGCTATGTCAGGAAGTTCTTTAATTGATTGAAAGATGATGTGAAATGCAGGAACTGTATTGGAGAATTTGGGGAGGAAGATGGGTTTTGCAGTTCTGAGTTGAAGGAAGACAAGTTCAGTTCAAACAGAATTTTCCGTTCTTTTGGTTTCTTCTTTTTCTTTTTCCTTTTTTTTTTTAATATAAATTTTGGCTATTCGCTTTAATTTGAACTTGGAAAGTAAAAATATGGAGTAAAGTGCAAAGTCTATATAGGGTTGTAAAGAAGTTGAATTTGTGGAATGGAATGGTGAACTTTTTGGATTTCTTAGATTCTTAACTGATAGATATGTATTTTGATTGGAAAGATCTTATTTATTGTGTTTGTCTAATTATCTTCGTATCTTGAGCTGAATTTCAAAAGGAAATTGCTGTTTTCAACTGATAAGAGGAAAGCTAAACATTCTTAAGGCTTTAACTACACTATCTCTGCTAAATTAGCATCCTTAGCAAAATTTATCTCTTTTTTTGTCCTCTCTTTTTACGAGTGAACGAGTGCATTTTCTTTTTTGTTTTGAACCAAATATTTCATTCAACAACCAGGGATACACAGTCCTGATATAACAGATTACACAAATGGGAATGGGGGATGGAATTCCAACTCAAAGGACATCTCTTTTTCTTACTTCTTTTGCTACCCGACCAGCACATCTATTTACTGACCTGCTGATTTTCCTAACTGAAATACGCGGAGTCACCCCTAGAATCATAAGTATATATCCTGGATAAAAAGCTGCTATTCCCCATGGAGGATGAGGTGAATTTGGAATGGCCTGAATGTAATGAATCAGGTTCGACTATTGATCCTTGGGGATTTCTTCCAGCTGCCATCAGATGTTGACTTCATTTATTCATTCACTTACAACATAAAGAACTGCATTATTTTTCTTTAGTAATTTAGCAAATAGTGGTCTGTTGGTCCTCGTTTTTCATTTCTATCTTTTGCTAAAACAGAAAGACCTTTTACCATAGTGTCCGATACTGCTACTCATAGTTTGAATTAGTACTTTATGAATGGATAATGTCTTGAATATCTGAGGCAGTAATTAACTCTTGTATCCCCAAAACAAAGAAGGACATAGATAAATAAAGATGACTAACAGATCAATTCAGATGGAACTAGTTTATGTTGATTCTTGACGAACTTGTTCCTAGAAATATGGTTTCATGGTCTCCATGTTTCAACCAGATGTTTTTTTTTTAAAATACTACTCTTCTTACTTTCCATGACCAAGTTATGTATGTCAGTACCTGCCAATGCTGTATTGTAACTGAAGAATGTATCGACCAAGTTTTCTAATTAATGATTGACAATCGACAATCTATAATCTGTGTGTAATCCTCTTAAATGCTCAACAAATTTTCTGGAAAACTCTCAATTCCAAGAAAAAACACAAAAATAGCAGTACGCAGTTACCCACTATGACATTTCTGCAACCTGGAAAGGTTGGAAACAGAATGAGAGGAAGATCAAACGTTGGTGTCCTGGTTCCGTCTTGTGACACGAATGTAGTAGAAAACTACAGCAATTATGGCTATCAAGAATCCTCCAAGAATCACATCTCCAGCAGCCACTGACTTATCAGGCTTATGTCTTGCTATCCGTCTGATTCCTGGACTTCCAGCTATGATCCCATCTTCTCGTGGAGCTGGACTTGGAACAGGTGCCTGCATTAATCCTAAAATCCATAGATCAGCCAACACAATGCAGAAGAAAAGAAACCGAGCCATAAAACTTGGTTGCAGTGGTAATTCCGTAAAATTGAAAGCAAGTCTTAAATTCTTGATGTTGTTAACTACTTGTATAAGATAACATTGGATCTGGTCTTGTTTGGTGATACCATAAGTAGGTTAGGTTAGAATATAGTTTCAAAGTTGGACTGTGGATCTTTATGTAATAACGGGAAGGTGATACTAGGGTAGGTTTATTCAGGGTAGAAGGAAAATGGAGTGTTCTTAATTAATTGTATAACCAAGCTCCTTTAGTCTTGTAAATAGAATGTCAGGATATAAGCGACAACGATTCACTACTGTTTTCCATGATCTTGGGTTTAGCTTTAAAATATTATCTAGTAAGCAGCCATGTGGCTTTGATTCTATAGTTCAGTCTTTGAAAACCGGCTTTTATTTTTATTTTGATCTCAGCTACATGCTTTGAAAGCTTTAAATGGGGTCCAATTGAAGGAGGTAGTGTTTGGGCAAAGCTTAATCCTGGGGAAGCAGAAGAGATAGTACACGGTTACCTGGAAGCGAACTGTGAAGAAACTAACGAGTCATAACCTCAATTTTCTCTCTTTTCCTTCTTTGATTTAATTATGATTGTTACACTGACAATTGCCAAATAAAAAGGAGTGGAATTAATAGCTTGTTTGCTAGCATATATATGGACTAACGTTGAACTCCTCTTCAAACACCAGACTTCAAAATTATAATTGGTTACTACTTTGCTCATAAAAAAAAAAGTTGTTATCCAGACTTGCATCTTAAAGTTGAATAAAAACACATGAAACCTTTAATCAAATTTTAATGCTAATGCATCGATCCAAAACATAATTGTATAAATCTATCTTATATTCTTTCCAAAAAATTTCATAATTGATCTGAGTGATTGGAAAGCACTAAAAAGAGTCGCCTTTCTCTATGCCTCTGATGATCTCTAACAGAAGATCCTTGGTCTGCTGAACGGTTAGCGTGTCACCATATGTACCCTTAAACCCAAAACACATGCTAGCTCGTCAAAATGAAAGGTAGAGCACAGAGACAGAGTACATAACACCTTCACTATCCAGAGTACACTGCCCCTTTTCTTTCTTTTCTACTTCATGAATGTAAAAAAAGCATGGAGGGTACATTTACCTTTACTAGTACAAGGATTGCAAGTACCAAACTCGATATAAAAATTAGTCCTGCGGCATGGAAGTATTAAAACAAAAAATATGGGAAAGAAAGTTGACGGCAACTTCTTGTTCTGCCTTATCTCCACACAGGACGAAAGGTAGTAAGATTGGTGTGAGTGAGGTCAAGGCCAAGATAAGTTATGGCCCCTATTAATCTGGTGAACCGTCTTCTCTTCTTCTCCAATATTATCTTAATCCATAACTTACTCCCATCAATATTAGTCACCTGAACTTCTTCCTACAAATAATGCCACAACGTAAATTAAAACAGTATCACAACTGATTTTTCTGATAAGCCCAAAAAAAAATTCAAAAGTAATTATTTTAATCAAACCACAATTCCACATTGCTTAACTTCCTCTGCAGCATCAAAGTCATCACTTCCTGTCTTGACTGTCTCCTCAGAAGATGCTTCCATTTCAAGTGACTGATCACTAAGAAGCTTCACATTGTTCTGCAGCTCCTGGATGTAAGTAATGGCATCCTCAATCATGGTTGGCTTGTTCATCTAGACCAGACAAGGGCCAAAAACAAGAAAACCCCAGTTAGGTTCGAAATTATAGAATGAGGAGTAACGTAAATGATCAAAGATTTATAAGAATTACATTGGTGATTATAGGGACCATTGCACGTAAAGTGAGAAGCCTATAACTAAGTTTTTGTCTTCTCCTTCTCTTAGCATGAAGGTTCCTGGATATGTACTCTCTGGTATCATCATAATCCATATTTCTCCTACCCAATCTTCCTTTCCTGCTACTTTCTTGAGTAATACACAATTCATCCATGGCAGAGGCTACATATACCATTATTGGAGATGGACTGGTCAAATACTAGTCTAACCAATTAAGGAATGGCGGGTAGAGCTCCTGCAATACATAATTATTGGTTATAAAGCAGTTATTCACACGAGAGAGAATCTTGATGGTTTTGTGTGTTAGCAAATTTCCCACATAATAACCAATCTTTTTATGCTTGTGTTGATAGATAAGGCCCTTTTATTGCCAAACTTTCCCGCCTGTCCAGATTTTATTTGTTTCTGGCAACTGGTAGTAACTGAATCAATCATATCACTCTTGATATATATATATATATATATATATATATATATATATGAGTAATAAATCCACTTAACTATGAAAATCAATTAAACCGGATAATTAAATAACTCTTTTTGGGAAATTAGAAAAAGAAAATGCAGTTAACTGCCATAGTTTTACATGCTTAAATCAACTTGAATTTGAATACTTGATAAAAAAAAATCTTCAATTTGAATACGCACTATTTATCAATAATGCATGGATTTTCTCTTATCTTTTTAGTAGATTTAAATATTTAAAAATGATGAAGGTTGCCTCCATTTAAATGTGTAATTTATGTATTACCAGATATTTATTGAATTATGAATTGTTATACTAATTAAGTAGAAGAATCTCTCATTGTTCTTAAAAAAAAGAAGTAGAATTTCATTTTTTAAAAACATAATATTACATTCAATGACATTGCAATTAAATTTCAAGTGATAGTTGAAGTGGATATTAGATTTGACCCATTTTTTATTGTTATTTTTTGAATCTAAACCTAGCAAGACGTTAACTTTTATTTTACAAAACTGTTGTTTGATATTTTACTTAAATTTATATTAAAAGTTTCAAATTGTCTTTCATTTCATTAATTTTAAAATTTCATTATTATTAAATTGTATAATATAAATTAATTAATACAATTTTATTAATTAATAATAATTATTATTAATATTACTTTAATATTTTTTAATTTTATTTAAGCCTAACATAATATAATATCTATAAAATGTAATTATTAATATATATATATATATATATATATATAAGATTTTATATCCAACAAAAAAGAATCTAAAAAGCCTTTTTCTATTTAATAAATTAAATGCATTATGAATTAAAAATAAATATTGAAAATATTGAAAATCTATAAAATATTTTAAAGTATGTCATATATATTTAGAGTTTTCTGCTCATTATGTATCAAAATATTAAAATTATAAATTAATAATATGGTAAAAAATAGCTTATACTTTCTTTTTACTTTGTTAATTTGCGCATTACGTAAACTATAATATAAAAAGTTTATAAATTAGTCGTGAATTCACACGACATGATATGATTATGATAATCAATTTTAAATAAATTTAATATTTATTTTTATCAATTAATTAATTTAAAAATTAATATTTAAATGATAATAATTTTTATTATTTTATAAAAATTATTCTTTGATTAGACTTTTCAAATAAATAAAACAATAAAAATAAAGAATTATAATTAAATTAGTATAATAAATTTTAATAATAAGAATATAATTATTTCGATTAGGGGTGGGCATTAACTGGTGAAAAATGAAAAATTAAATGACCCGAACCAATTGATCAATTTAGTTTGATTTGAATATAATTTCAATTTGGTTTAAATTCTTCTTAATAAAATTTTGATTAATTTGATTTGGTTTGATTCGATATCTAGATCAAGTAATTTCGATTGAATCAACTGAATTAAATTTATTTAAAATTAAACAATAATAATTTGAACTTATACTAAATTTAATCAAGATAATTGAATTCTATTTAAAAATATATTATTTATATTAAAATATATTACAAAATTATTATTTATATTAGAAATATTTTAGAAAATTATATTTTAAAAATTTTCACTTAAACCAATCCAACTATAATTAAATTGAATTAGATTAATTCATTTTGATTCAGTCTGTAAATTTACCTGTTAATTTGATTTATAATTTTCAAATTTTGATTTTTTTGGTTTTATTGATTCGGTTTGAACCGAATGTCCATCCCCATTTTCAATAGTAAATTAGAAATTTTTGTAGTTTTATTTATCACTTTCTCTTTAATTTTTAAAGTTTTATATTATATTAAAAATAAATATTTATTTTTCTTAACGTTCTAAAAAAATAAAGTGCATAATTTATTTATATTATTGAATTTTTAAGTTATAGATAATAAATTCATAATTTTTATAAATTCACAATTAAAAAATTTTAGAATAAATTCATAATTTGAAAAAAGGGGCTTCATAAACATATGCCATCAGTAAATTGTAGCATAGATCACCAATTATTAAGATAGTTTAAAATTCAAAACCCTAAACATAAAAACACTGAAATAAAATTTTCACTGTATCTCGCCTCCTCGGACGCACACTCAACGTCTACCCAACTTACCACCAGCGCCTCCGCCACCAAAAAATTAATTTATTATACACTCCACAGGAAGCACGACTTAAAGCTCGCCGCAGAGATGTTCAACCGGAGAGATGTTCAAAAAATCCTCTGTAATTGACCTCTTCCAATCCCAAACCGACATTTATATTTGGATAATTTACCAATACAAGAACAAAGGATATGAAGAATATTTGGTTGTAGAATTTGAGATAATTTTATTGACCATTTAAGCAATGTTTATATAGCAGAAGACAATTGAATTGTAGAAAATTTGCTACACAAATATCAAATCAGCCTAACAAAATGATCTTAAAAGATTTTATTTCAAACTAACTTTTGACTTCTTCAAGCAGCACCTAAAGTCATACTTCAACTCTCCTCCCTAGCTTTTGGAGCTGCACACTCTATGCCTTTATTTTTGTCATTCTTTTTGACACACAACTTCAAAAGTTGAGGATGATGGAGATTGGAAGAAGAATTGTGGGTACTTTTGCATCTTCTTGCTGATGGAGCTGCTTCTACATCAGTATGCGTCAATTTCAGCTCGTGTGGTGCTCTCCTTACTTTCTTCTTTGGAAAAAATATCTTCGTTTGTTTGCCATATTGAGAGGCAACTTTCTCTTCTTTTATCAAGTTTAAGGCAAAACTTTTGTCTGTCATTTGAACTCTAAATAATTTCCTGCTTTTTACGTTCTTGTTCATTCAATTTTTGTGTTCAAATAAAACTTTGTAATCCTTTTCCACTAACTGTCCAACACTTAACAAATTTCGATCAACATCATGAATGTATAAGACATCAGAGATCAGGTTCAAACCTGTGCAACCTTCAATTGTGACAGTTGCTTTGCCTTTTACCATTATATATGCTCCATTTCTAATTCTAACTTTGGAGACGATGGTTGTGTCAAGTTCTTTGAATTGTTGTTGAACATTAGTGATGTGGTTCGTACTACCACTGTCTATTAGCCAGCTTTCTGTGGAGCTTGAAGAGGCAAAGCAAGATGCTACAAATAACTCCTCTTATTGAGGCTGTTTACTGCAGTTTTTGCTTTATTTTGTTGTTGTTGAGACTTACAAATCCTCTCGATATGCCCTAACTCACCACACTTATTGCATTTTGCATCAGGTCTCCACTAACACTTGTTCAATGGATGGTTGTTTTTCTTTCAATAAAGGCAACAATTGTTCTTGTCCCTATCCTGATGATTCTGAGATTTGGCCAACAAAGCACCTTCCATATATCCTTCTTGCCTTTTAAGTCTTCTTCGTTCCTGAGCTTGCAGGGCATTTAAAACTTCTGTTAAGGTGATACTTAACGGATCTTTTGAATTTTCTAAAGAAGTAATTGTAGCCTCAAATTTCTCTGGAATTGTAACAAGAATATTTTGATCAATTCTAGAATCAGAAAAATCAGAACCAAAAAGTCATACTTTTTTAGCAATACTGAGAAGTTTGTCCACATAATCTCTAATTGTTTCCAACTTTTTCATGTTTCGCAACTCAAATTCTTGAATCAAATTCAACACTTGCAATCATTTGATCCTATCATTTCCTTCATATTCTTGCTTCAAAAATTTCCAAATTTCGTTCGTTATTGTTAAGAGTCATGATTTTGTTGAAAATAATGGGTGTGATAGCCATGAATAAGTTTGATCTTGCTTTTGACTTTTTTTTGCCTCTTCTCCATGTGACTTTTGATTTGTGCGACAGTTGCATTATTTGGCAAGGGAGGAACTCCATAATCTTCTTCAACTGCTTCCCACAGAGCATTAGCATCAAGATAGGCTTGCATTTTAACAGCTCATATTTGATAATTTGCTCAATCAAAAACTGGTGGTGCATTGGCAGTGAAAGAACTTTCTGAATTCATTTTGTTCAATCACGCAGGTCCGTCAAGAGATCAATTTGCTTTGATACCACTCTGTTGGATAATTTAGCAATACAAGAATAAATGATATGAAAATATTTGTTGTAGAATTTGACATAATTTTATTGAGCATTTAAGCAATGTTTATATAACAAAAGACACAACTGAATTGCAGAAAATCTGCTACAAAAATATCAAATTATCCTAACAAAATGATCTTAAAAGATTTTATTTCAAAATAACTTTTGACTTCTTTAAGCGCACCTAAAGTCATACTTCAATATTTTTGAAGTAACCGTTCGTAGCCTCGTTGCCGCCAAATGCTTTAACTGGATCTAGGAAATCTTAGAGCATCAAAGAAGTATGAAGAGATCTCCAAAGAAGGTTTCAGTGTCCGTTTGATTACGTTGTATGGAAAATTAGGCATGTTCGATCATGCCCACACGATGTTTGATGAAATGCCCAAAAGAAAACGCTCGACGATTGTACTGCCGTTTAATGCGCTTATTGAAGCGCGTGTTAAATCGAAGAAGTTTGATAAGGTTGATGAGTTGTTTAAGGAGATGCCAACGAAGTTGAGGATTGAACCAAATTTGGTATCATATAATATTTTGATCAAGGCGCATTGCGAGATGTGTTCATTAGACTCGGGGATTTCGTTGCTTGATGAGATGGAGAAGAAAGGTTTGTAGCCTGATTTGATTTCTAATACCCTTCTAATTGGGCTTATGCAAATGGGCGGTTTATGGATGGGGAGAAGATATGAAGTCAAATGGTGGAGAAAAATATATCTCCTAATGCAAGGAGTTATAGAGTCAAGTAGGTTGGATTGAAATTGGAGAGGAGAACAAAGGGGTAATTTATAAAAGAGTACAAAAAAAAAAAAAATAGTGAAAGATTGTGAAAAAATATTTATAAAATTGAGGTAGATCAAAACTTATTTAACAAATAAGGGGGTCAAACGGGTTTATATGTTAGTCAAAATGACAAACGTCGTTATGCAATGACAGCGATTTGTGTGCCCTTGATGACAGCGATTTGTGTGCCCTTAATAACATCTGGTTTGCTATGTACAGTGGCAGACAAAATAATTGAAAATATTCAATATTATAATTATATTAAATTTAAAATAAATATAAATATATTTAATTTGAAATAAATTAAATATATTCAATTAAATATATTAAATATTATATTAATATTTAATATTTCTAATTAAAATTAAAATTAAAATTAATATTCAATATTATAATTATATTATTTATTTTTATTTTAATTAATTTTTTATTTTAATTAAAAATTATATTAAATAAATAAATATTATATTTATATTTTAATTATATTATATTAATATTATAATTATATTATATTAGCCATAACATTAATGGACCATTATAAAAGAAGATAAATTTCCTGTGAATTGTGGAATAAATAGAATTGTTCTATGTTGACACATTTTCATTAGAGATAATTTGTAAAATATTTTTTTTTACAATTATTCTGTCCGCTACTGCAAATGTCAAAATGATGCACTTCTAGCCATTCCGTGATTCACAGGAAATTTGTTTTTTTTTTTATAATGGTCCATTAATTTTATGACTAATATAATATAATTATAATATTAATATAATATTTAATTAACATAATATTTATATTTAGTTTTAAATTAAAATATAAATATTATAATTATGGAGGGTACCCGATTCCTAATGCCAAGTGATAAAATCTTTGCAGCTGAACCAAACTATGTGGCTCTAAACCAATAATCGTTGCTTGAATGCATATTCAACTTGATATTTCAATTTTGCTTAAAAAAAAACTTGATGTTTCAATGAATTGGGAATCCTCACATTGTGTAGAGTAATTATAATAATAAATTATAAAAAATTATTTAATTAGTTAAATAAATAAATAAAATAAATTTCTAAAAATTTATAATCATGTAGGAAAATAGTTATAATAAAAGATTATTTATTGATTTATATTTATAATTTTATGTAATATAATTTCAAGAAAAATTATGAAATTTAAATGGAGTAATTTTTTATATTAAATATTTTATAATAAAAAATAAAATTAATAAATAATTGCAAAATATATATGAGCAGTTGTAATAAATAATTGTCTATTAATTCAATATAATTTTAAGAGAAAATTTATTAAATTTAAATGAGGTAATTCATGATAATTTATTATACCCTCGCCAATCCTTGTAGGTTCTTAATTTTAAACAATCAATGAAATTAATATAATCCTTAACTTTATATTTAGAATTTTACTCTTTAGATTTTTTTAAAATTTTTTTTTATTTAGAAGTTGTCTATAATTTTTACTTTTTAGATTTGTTAATTTTCTATTCATAATTTTATTTATAATATTGAATTTTTATTTAAAATTTTTTATTTTTTAAATTTAATTATTTAATAAATGATAATAGTAATTTAAAATTAACTCAAAAATTAAAATTAATAATATATTTCTTCCACCCAGCTTTTATAGATCATTTTCAATTTGTACAAGATTTAGAAATTCAGTTTTATAATTAATATTATTATTTTTAATCATTTGCTTATTAAAATACCTTTAATAGATTTTGTTATTATAGTGTATAATAATTTAATTAAAGTGAATTTACTAACTTAGAAGAAAAGTAACGATAAAAATGATAATATTTGAAATTTAAATAAAAAGAATTTTGTATTGAAAGTAATTAGCACTTTAAAGTAAAAAAAGTGAAAATTAATTATAAGTGTTGATATTTATATTAATTAATGAAAGGTATTTTAAATATTTAATTATTATTAAATTAATAATTAAAAATGATCTATATTTTTAAATAAATAAAAAAATAAAGTATTAAAAATAGACAGAAGGGGAAGAAGAGTATACTGGTTCTTGATGTCAGCTGAACAAATTTGAGTGGAGGTTTCAAGCGAGAGGGTCATTTCATGAAACGCAACCCACGCACGCATACAATACAAAAACATTTATGGTGGAGAAAATTTCCTCCCTATTTGGTGTTTCACGTTTTTGGCCATTTATTTGTACGAACGTGAAACATTGGATTCTCAGCGGCAAAATTTGATTCTCAGGCCTCAGCTTCCACTTTGTATGGCGGACGTCAACTTCATAATGGTTTAAGGGTTCCCCACCGTCCTTTGGTTTGGTTAGTCAGGCCTCAGCTTCCACTTTGTATGGCGGACATCAACTTCATAATGGTTTAAGGGTTCCCCACCGTCTTTTGGTTTGGTTAGTAATATTTTTTTAATCAACAAATTATAAAAGAAAAAAACATTTCATTTTGTTTTTTAAATGTATCCTTATTTTTATTTCTTATCAATAAATGAATAAATTTTATTTTCTTTCAAATCTACCCTTCAACGTGCTTATTAGTTTCTTAATTTTTTAATTACTCTAATTAGATTAAAAATTAATTTTTTCATATTGCTTGATAAAAAAGGTTTGCCGAAAACATCACAAGTCTTATTTGAATAATCATAAAAATTTACATTAATAATTTTTAAATATTATATTTCATTAATAAATTGGTTTAATTAATTTACATTATAAAATTTAATGATAAACAATATTTTAAAATTAATAAATGTAAAAGTGTTTATGTTAAAAAATTTTATATAAAAATACTAAATAAATATCTGTAAAATGCCGGAGTTAACAGTTAATTATAAATAGATGAGAGTATAAAGGCTCATAAATTAATAAATTATTTTTTACCTTTATTTTTAGTTTCTCTCTCTTCGAAAAGTGCAACAATGTAAATTCTCCTTCTTCTAATAAGTAGAATAAAAAAAAAATTAAAATATAGTAATATTTAGTAAAATTGAAAATTTAAGAGTTAAATTTTAAGTATTAAATAATTTAAATGTTGAAAATTCTTAATTATATAGTTTTTTAATATGAATTAAAACTTAGGTGTTAAATCTAATTAAACTGTTTGATAATTATAATTATTAAAATATTTAAAATTATTAAATAATAATTTTATCTTTGTGATATTAATTTAATATTTTATAAAAAAATTTAAAATTACTTAAAGAATTAAAATTTTTTAAGAAACTAAGAGATAAGAGATTATATATATATTTAATGATAAGATAATCAAATAAATTTGTCTCAACAATCATGGAAGGCTATTCTAATAGCCTTTCTAATTTCTTTTTATGATTTGAATCCTTCTAAAATGTGCTATTGTTGATCACCCACTAATACATTCACATAATAAGTATTATAGAATACAGACTTAAAATTTTTCCTTTTTTTGAATGCTCAACATCTTCATTGAAAAAAAAAGAGTGCATTGGATGTATCAATATTCCACCTCTAAATTACGGTTCCAAAGAAATGGTACATAATATTAAATAATATTAATATAATTAATATTAATATATCTAATACTATAATTAATATAATAAATATAATTACATCAGTGAACATCTGTAAGCATGTCTATGTAATAGATGATGACAAGAGTTCTCTCACTTGCAATCCTGATGTTATATATATATCCTAATTTATTTTCACACATTTCTGTTTCCCTCCGCACTATGTCTATAATAGTAGACCTTTTGTTTTGATGCTTGAAAGGTTGTCTTCTTTATTTAGATGATCCAGAAAAATTAGACGATTCCAAAATACTTACAGAAGATCAAGAGAAATTAGAAAAAGAAAAGTGTTTATCCCAGTTAAATCCTATTCCTATAAATTTATAGTAGTTTCAACAACAGCTGATATGTGAACAGTCTGTTCTATCCTACCACAGATTATCGGATTTGATTCAATAAATAAAATATTCTTGCAAAGCTATGAATAAAACGTTAAATAATTTAAAATATGTGATTATGATATAAATGTCTAATAAAATTATAAAAAATTAATTTAATTCAAAGATATATCTTTAATTTCTTATTGATATCTTATAGTAGTATTTGTATTTTTAAAGCTATAAATATGAGAAAAAATTTATTTTTAAAAAAGAATTTGTTGATTTGTTATGAGTATATAGGTCAAGTTGATGAGATATTTTAATATCTGTTAGTTAAGTGTGTTAAAGATAATTTTAAATTAAAAAGTTTAACTTATTATTTTAAAAGTATTATAATTGAACTGAATTTTTTAAGTAATAAATAAATAAAGTTATCAAACAAATTTAAAAGAAATAAATATTTAAAATTTTAATTTTAATTGTTGAATTGAATTGAGTTATCAAACGGCCCCAAATTAGAATATGTGTGGCTATCCTCTTTTTATTTTCATAGTTCTATAATATTAAAAAAATCATATTTATATTCATTATCATCAAATATAAAGTCTCCTAAAAAATCAAATGGAGATGTATCGCCGTCCCCACCCCGGTCCCCATTAGCATTAGTCGCAAGGTGGTGTGAAATGGGCATCCTTGATCTTTTTGGTTTGGTCCATCTTCAATTCAACCTATTCCCATTTATATCAAACCCCTACCCGTTATACACGTGGATGCGTATCTATATAATGACTGGTAGAAGTTTTCTGAAGCTTAACAGCTAACAGCTATTCAATCTCTCTCTCTCAATGGGGTTATCTTCTCAAACTTGCCCTATTTCCTCTTCTACTCGATTCGCTGAAGATCATACTTCAGAATGTGTTGAGCCAAATCTCATGGTACTTGAAGTCTAAACACATTATCATGAAAACATATGTACATTGCCTAATATATATGTCTAACATCAGGATCCCCATGTTTATATGTTTTACATGCACTGTCAAGTTAACTGCTATCTTGCAGGACGTCTTCCGCAAGGAGCATGAGAAAAAATTGAAGGCATTTAAGAATTATATGATGAGCAAAGATGACGAAGATGCATTCCAAGGTCTGGCCATCATTGATGCTATCCAACGCCTTGGCATGGAGTATCATTTCCAAGAGGAGATTGATGCAATTTTAAAAAGGCAGTATTTGATGCCTACCAACCATAGTGTTAATGTTCTACATAAGGTTGCTCTTCGCTTTCGACTCTTAAGACAAGAGGGTTACCATGTGGCTGCAGGTTGTCCTTAATTTTTCCTTCTTTTTTTTTTTTTCAAAAAAAAAAAAAAAAGTTCTGTGATATTTGAACTTGATATTTCATATCCTGTAAATGACTCCAATATGACTGAACTATCGTTCTGTTATACATATGTCAATCTTGTTGATGGGTTATTTCTTTAATTTGGATGTGTTCATGTTTTTGCTGACAACGGAAATATATATATGGTGCAGGAGTGTTTGACAGATTTAGGGATGAAGAGGGCAAATTTAAACAAGAATTAGTGAATGACATCAAGGGAGCAATGGGTTTATATGAAGCTTCACAGCTGAGTATACAAGGAGAAGATGAACTTGATGAGGCTGAAGCCTACAGTTACCAGCTTCTCAATTCATGTGTGACATGTCTCGACAATTCTCAAGCTAGGGCAGTAGAGAAAACATTGAAGCATCCATACCACAAAAGCCTAGCAAAATTCATGGCCAAAAGCGTCATCAGAAATTCACAAGGAGAAAATGGGTGGATGAGTGAATTATTAGAACTTGCAAAGTTGGATTTTAAGATGGTTCAATCTCTATACCAACAAGAAATTCTTCGAATTTCACAGTGAGTTCAGTTTTGACACATCACCACAGTAATTTCTTGACGTTTCATGGGATAGAGCATTCTCGGTATTCCTATTGTAAAAATCTGATTTTTGCTTCCTAAATTATATTCTTAAGTTCTGAAAGTGTTTTTATATATTAATGAAAATAATGTATTCATGTTATCTACTTAATTTGATAACCATTAATTTTAAAAATAGATTTTCTTAAAATCAATTTTTAATTATAAAATTTATATAGAAAAATGCTATGATTAATTAAAAAATAAATTTGTTTTAAATTTTATTCTAAAATGGCAATACATAATTTTTAATAATGTCTATAATCCTGGCTAAATGACAATATTTTTAAAATTACATCAATTAGTAAATTAATTAGTTGGTCGATTTTCGTTTCGGTTAGTTTGATTAATTTAATTTAATTTATTTAAAAATATTATTAAATTTGATTTCATTTTCAAAACAATGCTAAATGATTCACTATGAACATAAAGGGAATCAATAACCTTTTAAAATCGCATAAGTGGATCTTCACTTCTAACTGTCCTTGACATCAATAATTCTAAAAATAATGATACAGATTGCGAGTATCAATGATTAGACTGGTATCGCTTTTAAGATAGTGCTTGATTTTATTTTAATAAAATAAAAAGTATAATTTATTTACTTGTTCATTTTTTGTATTTTTTAATTTAATTTTATATTTTTTTATTCATTTTGTATTTAAAAAAATTTCAAAGAGTCAAATGCAATCCTAATAATAATAATAACCATAATAAATTATTTTTAAATTTATATTCTGAATATAAAATTTTTTCACTTTTTATTTATAAAATTTATTGATTCGTTTCATTTTCTGTATATTATTAAATAGATTCTATACCTTAAAGAAAAAAAAAAAAAAGAAAATCAAACGCCACCATAGTCGCGGCAATGACTAACTGTACAAATCCTTTCTCTAATTCTAAATTTCAGGTGGTGGAAAGATTTTGGCTTGTCTAAAAAATTAATGTTTGCAAGAGACCAACCAATAAAATGGTACATATGGTCCATCGCAGCACTCACAGATCCAAGCTTATCACCCCAGAGGATCGACCTCATAAAACCTATTTCCTTTGTTTACGTAATAGATGATATTTTTGATGTCTATGGAACACTGGACGACCTCACTCTGTTCACCGAAGTTGTCAACAGGTAAAGTATGGATCAAAGAATTTCACAAATTTACCTCAGCATATGCATTAAATGATTCCTATTTATACAGATGGAACATTGCTGCTGCCGAACAGCTACCAGAATGTATGAGGATATGTTTCTGGGCTCTTAACAACTCTACTAATGAAATTAGCTGCAAGGTCTATAAACAGCACGGCTGGAACCCTGTCGAGTCTCTTCGAAGAGCGGTAACCTTTGCTGCAACGAAAGGTTGATGATAATTAGGTTGTTAATAATCACAATCATAATTCTTGATTAATTGTCGCTTGCAGTGGGGAAATTTGTGCAGTGCATTTCTAGTAGAAGCAAAATGGTTTGCTTCTGGGGAATTGCCAAATGCTGAAGAGTACTTGAAGAACGGGACTGTTAGTTCAGGGGTACATGTGGTTCTAGTTCACCTTTTCTTTCTTTTGGGTCAAGGCATAACCAAAGAAAATGTGGAATTCATCGACGGGAATCCAGGCATAACATCATTCACAGCCAGAATTCTTCGACTCTGGGATGACATGGGATCTGCCAAGGTAATTTCCAAATTCACAAGTTTCTAGCTCCTTGATTAATTCTTCCAAATAGAATCCAAAAACTAAGCTAAAAGTGCAGGATGAGAATCAGGATGGTCACGATGGATCCTATGTGGAATGTTATTTGAGGGAACACCAAGAATCATCAGCAGAAAGTGCAAGAAAGCATGTCCTCCAGATGATTTCAGACACATGGAAACAACTCAACAAGGAATGCCTCTTTCAAAATCCATTTTCACCAGCTTTTACCAAGGCCTGTCTTAATGTTGCAAGAATGGTTCCTATGATGTATGGTTATGATGAAAACTCTCGCCTTCCGATTCTGGAGGAGCATATTAAGTCTCTTCTCTATGGAAGTGTCTCCATCTAGAAAAGCAAGGGGATAAAAAGAGTGTCTCAATCTAAAATAGTAAAGGGACGAAAAGGGGTATCATAATAAAAATATAGCCTAATATTCACTGATTAATGATCATGGAAGCATGAAAACCATGCTTGTTTTTAACAAGCAATGCAATAATGAGAAGTAGAATAAGAAGCATATCATTGCAAAGTTCTCTAGCATTGTGGTTGTACGGAACCAAATAATACCAATAATTTAACATCTGTCAAATCATTACTCATCGCATGCTTTGACCAGAGAACCAATATATGCTAAAACTGTATTCATGATTGCATCAAGTTAAGCACAAGGATAAACTGGGGTTAAATCTAGTACCATGCGGTATTCTTGAGATAATATCAGTACACTTTTACATTCATAAGCTCAAATATTTCACAAATTCAGCAATATACGACTTCTAATAAAAAACTACGAAAAATTTTATTGACTTCAAAACAAGATAATTAAACTACTCATCCAAAGGCAAACTTAATTTATTAGAGAAATGCTTGTTCGACTTCCCCAACTCCACGAGGCCTTGTGCTTCTTCAACCCTAGACTGCTTAATCAAACCGTTTACCACAGGCTGGAACAAGGCCGCACCAACGACCAAACCACTATTAATAATTTCAGTATACAACTCAAGAGCCATGTCAAAATCACCCTTCTGGACAAGAAACGCAATAATGGTAACATAAGTCACCCTATCCTGCATATAGCCATTATCCCTTAGTTTCCCTATACCACCTCTTCACTTCCTCTACATTGCCATCATCACAAAACCCTTAAATCACCGCATTATAACTAATAACATCTGGTTTAGTTCCTTTACTCTCCATTTCAGCTAACAAGTCAACCGCCTCCACCATTCTATTCTCCAACACCAATCGCCTCAACCTCGAATTATAACTCCTGACATTGGGAACAACATTCCTGCTCTCCATCAAACCCCATACTTTTTCCCCATCACCAAACCGCCCTTTCGAATAAAACCATTTAAAGGCGTGTTAAACGTAATTAAATCCGGCTCAATGCCCTTTTTTTTCCATCCTATCAAGCATTAAAACACCAGAACCTGGACTATCCATCTCACAATAATTCTTAATAACAATATTAAACGAAACGACATCTGTTGTAATCCCTAACTTATTGGGCAACTCATTTAGCATCCCCTCGACCTTATCAAACTTTCCAGCGTCAATGTAGGCAGATAACAATGCGTTCAACGACTGCAAAGTGCGATCGCACTTTAGGCCTGGCATTTGATCGAACAGCTGGAGAATATATTAACAGTAACTAAATTTGGACCAAACTGTACTGTGGTCATGAAATTTAAATTCTCATTATCGAGGTCCTAAATTTTTATTTTTAAAATATAATTATCAAATTTTAGTTTTTAAATGACCATATTGATTACAGAATTTTTTTTGTCATATAACTAAATTTGTTTGGGCTACATAATACTCTTATATATTTATTTTTTTAGTTTAAAAACATATTTAAACATAAAAAAATTAGATCCCATTAGTCTAATTAGAATCATACTAATATTAGTAATCTGACTCATCAAAACTATTTTAATATTATCAATTTATACTTAATCAGAATAAAAAGATTATAAAGTATATTTATAATACTTGTCCAAGTACTTTAAGACAGAAAATTGACGAATCGTTAGAAATTGAAAATTAAAAAATATTAAAATTCATACTTAATTGTAATAAAAATAAAAAATAGTGACTACAATAATAAAATTGAAGTTTTATAATTATAATAAAATTTGAATCAAAATCTAAGGATTATTGATATAAATCACTGTTTTTTTTTTTTTTTGCTAACTTCATTGTTTTTTAACAATTTATTCGTTGCACTTTTTAAATATTTTGAGTGGGTTCAGACCTAAGGCTAACATGCTAATTAATACTTTGCTAAATTGATCTGATAGCACACTACAGAAAAATCCTTAAATGCTCACTAATATATATATATATATATATATATATATATATATATATATATAATCTTGTTTTTTAAAGTATGAGTTTTTTTTTTTTTTTGAAATTTCTCGTTGAGTTCACTTTTTTAACCTTTTTTTTTTTTTTTTAACATGTGAGATGATTTGGTGTGTTATCTTGTATTACAAGAAAATAATTATTTAATGTCTTTATTATTTTAACTGTTTATTTTCATGAAATGAGCTCTAGAGCAAAATTATCATCTTCAATTTCATCATTTTATAGATGAAATGTAGATATTTCTATAAATAATAGTTTGTTAACTTATCGGTTAATACTTTGTTTAATTAATATATTTCTTTGATTACAAAGTTATTAACTTATAATGATTTTACTGTATTTCACATTTTGTATTTTGAAAACTGAAAATCGCTACATTCAAATTCATTAAGTCAGTTTGATTTTTTCTTCATATGTATGTATGGATATTAATTATGTGAAACACACATTACTGAACCGAATTAGAAAAAGTTAAATCTGCTTTGCTTATTAGGGTAATTTTGACATTATGATTTTGATTCAGTCAAATTGTATTTATAAGAACAAATAAAAGAAGAAAAGTTAATCAACTTAATCTCTATAGTGGTCATAAAACTATTATTTTATAAAAAAAAAAATTTTTATGGTATCGATACTCAGGATAAATTCATTATTTAATTTTTATCAAATATTTATATATATAGTAAATTTATTTTGATACTGATATCCTTGAATACCTTATAAAGATCTTATTTGATAAAAATACTTATCTTTCTTCTCAAGAGCAACACAGTTAAGTGATGGAAAAATTCGCAAATGTAAGAATTACTCAAATAATAAAATAATTACTAGAGTATCATTTACATGAGAATTGTATATTAAGCACTAAAAATTATGTTAATTCTATTATTATTTAAATTAATCAAAAGATTATAATCTAAATAAAACTAAATAAATAAAATTTTGGCAAGTCAAAGATGACTAAGCAAAAATATTAAGTAAATATTATGGTATTTTAATTTCACTTAGTCTAATATTATTTAATTTATTTGATTGATAATTCACTTTAATTATCTTTGTAATAAATGGATAATCTCAAATTATTTAGCATTCTATCTTGATATGTACCAAAAACTATGTTAAATAAATCTCAACTGATTATTTTATTCAACAAAAGATTAATTTTTGATTATTTATATAATGATCACAAAAGTCAAACTATATTGTTATTCTGATTATATTCTTATTGTGTTTATTATCTAGATCAGGGATGAATATCTCCTTTTAATCTCAATTTATAGTGATGAACCAATCAAATGATGACTAAGCAGATGATAATATTAATTAAAATAATTTTGTAAACATAAAGAAAATTACCTAATTGAAATTAAATAATTAAAGTTTAAATTATATAAATACATCCTATTTAAATTAACTTAATACATAATAAAATACTAAAATAAAAAGAAAAAGAAGAAGAATGATAAGAACTCTTCAAAGTGCATAATTTACTCTCCTAGAAACTGCAGTTATTAACCTCCTTTAACTTCTAAAGCTATAACTCTTGAATGTTTTAGTTTATAACTCTCCTTGTTTAGTAATTTTAATATAATTATATACCCAAAGTTTTTATATGGAGCAGTCCTATTAAGAATAGAAAAATATACTTAGGTAATCTTAGATGAGGATAGAAAAATATACTTAGGTAATCTTAGATGAGGATAGAAAAACTTTCCATATGGTCTTACTTAAGTCATCTTTTGAAGAATAAGACATAAATCTCAAAAAAACTCTAGAATTTCTTAATTCTATTTTTATCCCATCAATAATTCACATACTGATCCTTTTTTTTACTTAAATGACTATAACTATTGACACTGATGCGTAGAAAACTAGACATATAAGTTTTTATATATATTCTTTTTCTCAGATCTTTTTATCTAGCACAATTAATAAAATTTCACGTTTATTAAAATGAACTTTATGTAACTGAGATTCTAAATTTTTTCATTTTTATTTTATTAAAATTTAATAAAATATTAAGATAATATAAATTAAAACTAATACACATATAAAGAAGAGATTTTAACATAAATTCAATTATATAATATATATATATATATATATATATATATATATATTGATGACCTCATTAAGAAACTCATTGACAGTCAAACTATAATTTTTCTGGCCAATTCTTTAGTATTTATATTCTGCCCATTAATCATACTTTAATATTAAATAGTTCTTACCTATTGATAGAAATTCCAGGCGTTGGATTCTTGGTAATAGATTGAAAAGTATATTATATTGGTTCTAGCTATTTACACTTTCGTTGAAATTTCTTCCACTTTTTAGGAAAGTGCAAATAACTAAAACTTTTAATATAATCTATTTGCAATCTCTTTTGAAAGCTTCTTGTGCTAAAAAGAGCAAAAAACTCTAAAAAAAATACAAATAGCTGAAGCATATTATATTGAAATACTTAGTTAATATACATGTCTTGTATGCCAAGACAAAAGAAGAATAGAAAGAGATGAAAAGTAAAGATAGATATAACAGACTTACTTAGGTTATGTTTGGCAGGGAGTTAAAGTGATGAGAATTAATAGCTACACGAGTAATAATAAAAATGTAACAATTAAGGAGGATAAATAATAAAAATAAAATGTTAAAGAAGTAATAACTAACTCCGTTTGGTATTATATTAAAAATACAATATATTATTTATATTCAAATTCAGTTGATATTATTTAATAATATTAATAATGATATGATAATTATAATTATTTTTATGGTATTATTTTGATACCATTAATATATATATTATCATAATATTTGTATATTGTAAATAATTGCTATATTAGTAATATTTTTATTAGTATATTAGTGTAACTTTATAATAATCATATTATTACATTAATAATTTTGATATATTAGCAATAATTATTATATTAATAAAATTTTATAATATTAATATTCTTATTAGTAATTATTTTACATTATTAATTATTATTATATTAATAATATTTTATATTATTATATTAATAGTATCTATTTATTTCTTATGATGTTTAACTTTATATTATTTATATTAATGCTAATACAATACAAGAAATAAAATTTTTTATTCTTTGTCATTCTTTCATCCTTTTCACTTAGGGAAAGTAGGTTAACAAAAATGTATTAAAAGCAGGTTAACAATTGAGGGGTTAACAGTTAACTCTCTGAATGAAATATACATCAAACAAGGTGAATAAAAATTAATAGTTAACCCCTACCAAATATAGCCTTAGTTATATAGCATTTTTTATATTGAAATTGTGTTATCGTTTTTAAATGTTTTCTAAAAAGCAACTTCCTTTTATTTTTTAAATATTTCACAATATAATGATATAATAATATAAAATTATATTATAGAAATAATTTAATAATAAAATGTGATAGATTTAAAATAATGTTCTTGTCAATTGTGATTGAAAAACTAATTGAAGCATATCCATATACAAATGAAAACAGAAACAGAGAACATTATGAACTTGAAAAAAGAAAAAACAATAAATAAAAAAGGACTCAAATGACAGAAGATATAGAATATGCAAGTCCATCTGATTTTATTGATACAATCAATTTAATAACTTCGCTAGTAAATGTTGTTTACCGATTGCTATGCTTTATTAAAATTAGAGACTTGAAATAGTACGTTTATGTTAAATTAAAATCAAAATGAATATATGATTATGTATTTTTCTATTTTATATATATATATATATATATATATATAATCATTTCAATTAAATCATTATTATATATATATATATAATCATTTCAATTAAATCATTATTCTTATAATTTATATTTAATATTAAAAATTTAATAAAATATTATCTATAATAATGAATTACAATAGTAAATTAGCAATAATAATATTATAATAATTACCTATAACTTTGGTAGAATGAAAACAAGAAACGTGGAAACCGGAAATGCGAAAACGGACATAGAGAAACAATATTTTTTAAAAATTTAGGAAACGAAACATGAGGAAACATGTAAATATAAAAAAATATATAAGGATATGTTTATAAATATTTTTTTTGTTTATAAACATTTTTTCTTACATATATATCTTTATAATAAATATTGAGATAACTAATTACGAGATCATATAAAAAATAATATTAAAGATAATTATCCAAATCAATATTAGTTATAAAAAATAAATGAGATAACAATAAGTAATCAAATATTTAAAAAATAAATATTAATTATCTATAAGTTTTATAATCAAAATTAATAATAGAAAAGTAACGTGTTTTCAAAGTGAAAACACATTTTTTAATTTTTTGAAATTGCGAAAATGTGTCTTAAATATTTCAGACAAGTTTCAGTGAGTTTCCTAAGATGAATCAAGATAAAATGTTTTCAAAATGCGAAAATGCCTATCTCCAAGAGTTTTCGTGCATTATGGTCTATTACAACTTATAATAATTAATTACTATAATAGTAAATTACAAAGATTACTCATTATTTATTGATTAAAAGAAAACCAAAATTAGTAAAATAGAAATGGAAACACATAATTCTAAGTCACTCTGGTTATTGCGTAGTGCACGATTAGTTTCATCATTGTGTTTTACGGCATGGAATTGAAACAGAGTTTTTATATGGAGAGCACGGACTTGGTGTGATGTTCAAGAACTGGAAGGCGTTGGTTGTCATCATAACTGTACATCAAAGGTACCATTCTTGCAAGATTCAGACAAGCCTTTGTGAAAGTGGATGATGAAAATGGAGTTGGAAACAGACATTCTTGATTAAGCTGTTTCCATGCGTCCGAAATCTTCTGGGTTACGTGCTTTCTTGCTTTTGCCATTGAACACCCTCTGTATTGCTTCATGAAACATTCTACGTATGAACCATCATGGCCATCCTGGTCTTCATCCTGCATTTATGTATATATTTTTTAATACTTTTGTTAGTAATTTATCTACTATAATTTATCAACAGCTAAAATAAAATTAACGCATGTGAAGTAGGATTTTAGTAATTAATGATTACCTTGGCACTTCCTAAGTCGTCCCATAGCCGAAGAATTGTAGCTGCAGAAGATATTATGGATGGGTTATTGTCAATGAATTCCACAGCTTCCTTGGTTACGCCATGGCCCAATAGAAAGAAAATGTGAACTAGGATCACATGTACGCCTGAACTAACAATCCCATTTTCCAAGTACTCTTCCACATTTGGTAATTCCCCTGAAGCAAACCATCTTGCTTCTACTAGAAATGCATTGCATAAGCATGCCCACTGCAACAACAATTATCAACAAAACATTGTTATAATTCTTAATTATATATATGCCATGGTAATTTAAATTATTAATACGGAATTGTTTCTGCATAAACACTACTGTTATTATTATACTTTTTTTCGTAGAGATTCTACTGGATTCCAGCCATGCTGTTTGTGGATCTTGTAGCTTATTTCATTCGTGATGTTGTCAAGAGCAGTGAAGCATATCCTCATGTAGTCTGGTAGTTCAGCAGCAGCTACGTCCCATCTATTTACGTTCACATGCATGGAATAATTTATTAATCCATGTATCAAGAGCAACTGCCATGTAATTAAATTAATTGAATCATCTCAGTAACTAGCCGTCGCTTTAGCTTATTCATATAATATTATTGTAGTTAGTTTTTGAGATTGAAGTTGTGAGTTTTTACTCTCGACAGAGCCTAATTAATTGATAAAAAGAAGAATTAATCAACATCTTATATATGATATAAAAAATAAATTATCAAAAAATTTTCAAAATTTAGATCGATTTTTAAATATATCTTAGTTTTTATTTCTTAACAATAAAGTACATAAATTTAATTTTTTTTTCAAATCTATCTTCAATTAAATTTTAGGCTTTTCAACTTTTTTAGTTAATTTGATTAGATCTAAAATTCACTTTTGATTTTAATTAGAATGATATTTTATTTTTTAGAAATGCAAGCCAAGAAATTGATTTTTTTATACTTTTATACTAATAAAATAATTTATAATTTCTGATTTTTAAAACCTGTATAAAAAATTGAAATCAATTATATTTTCTAAATCTAGAAAGTTTTCACTCTTGTTTTCAATTTAAAAAATAAAAATATTATTCTAATTAGAACTATATGATTAGACCAACTAAAAAGAAATTAAAAATCACACTTAATTTTAAGATTTTTTTTTTATGATAAGTCGTACTAAATAAATTTATATAAATGTAGTATACCTATTGACAACTTCTGTGAATGATATGAGTTCGTCGAGTTTCCCATGAACGTCGAAAATATCATCTATTAGGTAAATAAAAGAGGTGGATTTTGTGAGGTCAATCCTCTGGTCTGAGAAGCTTGGATTTGTCAGGGTTGCCATCGACCATATATACCATTTTAGTGGTTGGTTTCTTGCAAACTTCAGCTGTTTGGGCAAACCAAGGTCTTTCCACCACCTAACCAAATTACAAAATAAGAAAAAATAAACACAACACTAAATCTTGACCGCTAAAGCCAGAAAGTTTTGACAAATGACTCAACATGGACAAATTCTTTAGTGCTTCTCCACATATAAATCATCCCAAGTGTTGAATTAATAATACTCCCCGTCTAATTTTAATAGGCTATTTCGATTTGCACAAAAATAAAAAAATTCAGTTTTTTCTATTAATATCACTATTTGTAATCATTTCCTCGTTAACATACTTTTAATAGATTTATTAATATCACTATTTGTAACCATTTCCTTATTAAAATACTTTTAATAGACTTTTTCATGTAGTACACAATAATCTAAATATGATGAATTTACCAATTTATAAGAAGAACAGTGATGAAAATAATAATTTTAAAATTCAAATAAAAAGAATTTTGCATTAGAACTAAAAAAAAAAATTATATAGTAATCTGTAATTTCAAATTCAAGAAAATAAAAATTAATTATAAGTGTTAATATTTATGTTAATTAATGAAGGGTATATTAAATATTAATCGTTAAACTAACTGCTAAAAAAAGTGACCTATAATTTTTAATTAACCAAAAAAGAAAAACGTTTTATCAAAGTTGACCGGAGGGGGGGGGGGGGGGTGAATTTTAAATTCTGCCACTTATTTCACTTGACAATAATTCTTTTTACCCTGAAAATTGAAGAATTTCTCGTTGGCATTGAGATTGAAACATCTTAAGTTCAAACTTGGCAAATTCTTGCAATTGATGCATCCACCCATCATTTGGCCCCTGGTAATCTCTGATGAAGTTTTGGGCCATGAATCTGGGCAAGCTTTTGTAATATGGGTACTCCAGTGTATTCTTTATTTCTCTAGCCTTACAATTGTCAAGACGTTTCACCCATGAATTTAGAAGCCTGTAGCTATAATCTCCAGCTTCATCAAGCATATCTTCTCCACCTATACTCAGCTGTGAAGCTTCATATAATTCCATTAGTCCTTTGATGTCACTGTTTAGTTTTTGCTTTAATTTCCCTTCCATATTTTTAAAGCTGTCAAGTTCTCCTGTATGGTGTCCATGACCAAATAACTCATAAGGTAACAAAGAGACAGACAACAGAACAAAGATAAACAAAGATAGAAAACCAACCTGCATGAACATAATAACCCTGTTGCCTCAAGAGTCGAAATTGAAGGGCAGCCTGACAGAGTTCATTGTAATTATGAGTGGTAGATATCATATAATGCCTTCGTAAAACTTCATCAATTTCCTCTTGGAAATTATGTTCAAGACCAAGACGTTGGATAGAATCAATCACGGCCAAGCTTTCAAAGGCATCTTCACCCTCTTCCATTAGCATATTCTTGAATGTCCTCAATTTGCTCTGATAACGCCTAATGCAGAAATCGTCCTGCAACAGAATTGAAAATCTCACGTTAATTAGAAACAGAAAAAAAAAAAAAATCAATCAATGAACATTGGCTCAATGGTACTCGAGTCATTTGCAAGACACACACACAGACATTATAAAGAATGAAAAATGGATATCTGTACCTCAATCTTGGGTTGTTCATCAGCTATATATATCAAGTGACCTGAGGAAGCAGAAGACCATGTGTTATCTTGGGTAATGCTCCATTTTTCAGGATTATGGACAGACTTCAAGTCTATTTGGTTTGACTTAACAATTTTTGGAGTTTGGTTTTGGTTAAATGAAGAGAAAGAGTAAGTGCAGAGTGCTATAGAGTACAAGGCCGACATTGTATGGGAGTAATGAAATATTGTGCATAAGAACCAATGGCAGGTGTCATTAATTTATATTACTAGTATTCTGCAAGTACATGTTGATACATACTCGATCAAATTAAACTGTTAACTTCAGAATTTCGTGGGACTCGTTTTATCCATGCGGAAGATCCAATAATGTAATTCTCCCAATAATGAGATTGCTTATAGGACCACGTCTAAATTTTTTGTTTTTTCACATTCAGTACAAAATTTTATTATATACATTGTCTAATCGCGATACGCATGTGGATCCCACTGCAGCTTTTC
The DNA here is from genome assembly GCA_949677035.1 of Omphalea diandra. Taxonomy (NCBI): domain Eukaryota; kingdom Viridiplantae; phylum Streptophyta; class Magnoliopsida; order Malpighiales; family Euphorbiaceae; genus Omphalea; species Omphalea diandra. The sequence goes on along the minus strand of CATIWR010164658.1, from coordinate 2,856 downwards.
CATGTTTTTTAGTCTTCAGAGTAAACAGGGCTGACGTGGAATGAACTGTTAGGAGGGACCAGAATAACTTGTGGGTAATGCTTGCTTACGAACAATCCACCAATCATTTAATTATCAGTACCAAGTTTCAACATATGCAATCGGATATCATGGAACCACTATTATTTCATTTATAAGCTTCAAATTTGTTTTTTTTTTGTCACAAACTTATTAATAATAAATATACTTATTAATCATAGTTGTATAAAATTAAGTACCGGGATCTGTGTTTTGCTAACTTACTAGATGAAAATAAATGAAAAAGGACCCTTAAATAGAGGTGATAAATTTTTATCTGATCTCAAATTCAATCTAAATTCATCTAAAAAAGGTAATTTGAATTCAATCTAAATTTTGATAAATTCAAATTAATTTGAAAATTTTTTAATTTAGTTGAGTATGGATCATTTTGATGAATCATATCAAAATTGATCTGAATGAGTCTAACTCGTTATCCGACTCAATTAATTTGATGACAATATAAAAATAAATTTTATTGCTAAATATATATATAAAATATAATAATTAAAGTAAAAAGAACAAATTTATTTTTTAAAATAATTAGATTGTTTAATTAAATTTAACTTCATTTTTATTTTTATTTTAAATATACTGGTATTTTTGTATTTTAATAAATGCACTTGTAATTTTACTGTGTTCTTTCTTGTATCTAAATTATAATTTCTTATTTATTATGACAAATTATTTAGGAAGAATAAAAGTTATTTATTGTGATAAAATAATTTTGTCATAATCTTTTAAATGATTTAATACAGTAATAAAATTATTATTGTGATAATACTTTTTTTGTATGTAATTTAATGGACACTAAAAATTTAGGGATAAGATATTGTGACAAAATATTATGAAAAATGTTTATACCATAATATATCTTATATGCACATTTATTATGATAAAATTTTTTTAGTCAAAAATTTTTTGCTGTGATTTTTTAAATGATTTAATAAATAAAAGAAATTTGTCACATATTTACTTATTTTTTTATAATAATTATGATAAATTTGATTTTTATCACAATAAAATCATATATTAAGATAAAATTAATTTTTCACACAATTTTTATCATAATATACAGAATTTCTTGTCATTAATGGTTTGGTATTATTGAAAACTGTATCATTATTTGTAAATTAATTTAAATTATGACACATATTTTGAATACAATTTTATATAGACTTAATTCAATTGTTTATTTTCATTATATATAGTCATTTGTTTAAAAAAATATATATTTAATTTGTTAAGTGTTTAAATAAAAATACAAAAATTTTAATTAAGTTCTATTTGTATAAAATCTAACTAAAAATAATTTTTTAAAATAAATTATTATTTTTCTCTTATTAAATTATGAAAATCATTGCTTAAATAATAAAAAATCTAAATGGATAGTTAAAAAATTGAATAATAATTGACCCAATCTGCCTTGACTCAAAATTTTATTTTTAAGATTAAATTTGAAATTCGATCCAAAATCATCATGAAATTTTTTTTGTATTCAAACCTGATAAATGACTCAAATTCACTTAAAATCTAAGCGACTTGAATCTGATCCGATTTGAAAATACCTCTACTTGATATGATCTAATTTCAAAAATGACTCGGTTATTCAATTCAATTCGACCTGTTTATCATCTCTACCTTCAAAGAGGGGAAAAGCCAAAATAAAGGACTAAATTGAGGGGAAATTTTTGGGAAGCAGCCAAGGACGTAGGTACATGTGATTATTTTATATATTTATTTAATATTATAATAATTAAAATAAAATAATTATAATGTTAATTAAATTTTATATACCTAACAGTTTTTGCGTGATTTGATTAGGTCGGCCTCTGGACAGTAACAATCCACGTAAGTATTTTGGATTCTTTCATACACAAATTTCTAAAAGGTTATTGAAGTTCTTGTCGTCGCGAAATTGCCTTGTAAATAATGGGAAAAAAAGACTTATTTATATTGTGTGTATATACCCAATAAAAATATGTACATCAAATGAGAAAATGAATATTTTGTTAAAAATTATAATGATATATTCTTTAGATAATGATGAATAATTATGTTAAATATCGCTATTTCACTGACTGAATGTATAAAATTATTTTATATATTAGTGTATATAAGTTTTGTTGGACGAGGATAATTAATCCTAAGTCTAGAGGCTCTTTTGATCTTGACAAAGAAGATTGATCATTACTAATATTTTTATTAAGTGTTGATTTTGTAGAAAAATAAGTCTCTCAAGTTAAGGTCCAATTGTCACAGTAGAATTCGCGGTTTGAGTCGCGCCGGAGTCGAGACCGCAATTTTCAAAGAACTCCAAATGAGAATCAATTCCACAATCGGAGCTTGACAAGTGTTCCAGGAATCCGTTAAAAGTAAAAAATCGTGAAGGCTATATGTTGGTAGTGACCGCTATTTGAGAAGTAAAAATTGCAAATTTTGGCAGACTGTTTTGTGATCAGAATCGCGGTCTGTACAAATAAAATCACGACTGCGACTTATGCTGGCTGAAGAAACACAACGGCTATATTTTCGTAAATCACTATTGAAAACTAGTCGTTATAAACTAGTCGTTAGTTTCTTTGGTGGAATTTGGGTATAAATACTCCACCAAACATTAATAGCATAGGTTAAGAATTTTATTACAAGAGAAAAAGCTGTCAATCCTTTGCTACTCATTTTCTTCTAATTCTTGTAAGATTGAAAGTATTGGGTGTGAGCATTAAACACCACATTGTAAAGGTTGTAGTGTGAGCCTGTTAAAACACTATAGAGAGGTTGTTGTGTGAGCCTTAAAAC